>CM068351.1:1699948-1711147 GCA_034769755.1 Odontamblyopus lacepedii
AGGTGCATCTCAGGTGCGTCTCGGGTGCGTCTCGGGTGCGTCTCGGGTGCGTCTCGGGTGCGTCTCGGGTGCGTCTCGGGTGTGTCTCGGGTGTGTCACAGGTGCGTCACAGGTGCGTCACAGGTGTGTCACAGGTGCGTCTCAGGTGTGTCTCAGGTGCGTCTCAGGTGCGTCACAGGTGCGTCACAGGTGCGTCTCGGGTGTGTCACAGGTGCGTCTCAGGTGCGTCTCAGGTGCGTCTCAGGTGCGTCTCAGGTGCGTCTCAGGTGCGTCTCGGGTGCGTCACAGGTGCGTCACAGGTGCGTCTCGGGTGCGTCACAGGTGCGTCTTGGGTGTGTCACAGGTGCGTCTCGGGTGTGTCACAGGTGCGTCTCGGGTGTGTCACAGGTGCGTCTCAGGTGCGTCTCAGGTGCGTCTCAGGTGTGTCTCAGGTGCGTCTCAGGTGCGTCACAGGTGTGTCACAGGTGTCTCTCCCTCTCGGTGTGTTCAGGCGAAGCGTATCTCTGGCTCGGATGCCCTGTCTCACCCGTACCTGGACGAGGGGCGTTTGCGGTACCACACCTGCATGTGCCAGTGCTGCTACTCGGTGCCCAGCGGCCGCGTTTACACCCGAGACTTTGAGCCTGTGGCAGAGCGTCCGTTCAGCCACAGCTACGAGAACAGCCTCCTGTCGGTGTGGCAGGGCAAAGGTGAGCCAGATGCCCTCCCAGACCCCCCCCTCGTGTGTCAGATGCCCTCCCCGTCCGTCAGATGCCCTCCCCGTCCGTCAGATGCCCTCCCCGTGCGTCAGATGCCCTCCCGTTGGTGCTAAAGGTGTGTGTTTGTGTTTTTGCTCAGAGTTGATCCATCGCTTCATCACGGAGCATCAGCAGGGGAAGAGAGTCCCTCTGTGCATCAACCCTCAGAGCGCCGCCTTCAAGACCTTCATCAGGTACTTCAGATGCCCTGCCTGTGTGTCAGATGCCCTCCCTGTGTGCCAGATGCCCTCCCCGTGTGTCAGATGCCCTCCCCGTGTGTCAGATGCCCTCCCCGTGTGTCAGATGCCCTCCCCGTGTGTCAGATGCCCTCCCCGTGTGCCAGATGCCCTCCCCGTGTGTCAGATGCCCTCCCCTGTGTCAGATGCCCTCCCCGTGTGTCGGATGCCCTCCCCGTGTGTCGGATGCCCTCCCCGTGTGTCAGATGCCCTCCCCGTGTGTCAGATGCCCTCCCCGTGTGTCAGATGCCCTCCCCGTGTGTCAGATGCCCTCCCCGTGTGTCAGATGCCCTCCCCGTGGTAAACCCTCTCTCTGTTGCAGGTCGACGGCGTGGCATTCGTCGAAAGTCTCTCGTAAGGAGGAGAGATGAGCTCTGCTGCTGAGGATCTGAGTCCGGACCAGAACCAAGACCAGGACCAGGATCACAACCAGTCCCATGGGTCCACTGCGGGTCCCTGTACAGACCCTCCCAAACCCACAGACCCGCCGGACCCTGGAGCCCGGAACAGACCAGGTTTAGTCCTGGTTTAGTCCTGGTCCTGGTTAATAACTGCTTTTAGACCGGGTTTAGTCCTGGTCTTTCCATGGTTCTGGTTTCTATCTGGTTTTAGACCTGATTTAATCCGGCCCCAGACCCCTTTAAGACCTGGTTTAGCCCCAGTTTAGACCTGGTTTAAACCTGGTTTTGTCCAGAGCCAGACAGAGGATAGTCCAGACCAGGATTTGGTTCAGACGAAGTTTAGACCTGGTCTGGTCCTGGTCCCGGTCCTGGTCCTGGTCCTGGTCTGGACTCCTGGTGCTGTTGTACAGAAGTTGCTGCTCGTTTAAAGTCTTGGTACAGACCTCGTTGACGTTTTCGCTGTAAAAATATTTTAAGGAGTTTCTGTTTTTTGGGTAGAGTTTAGTTTTGACGTCATTCCAGTTTTGTGCAATACTCCTCCTCCGGAAAAGCTCCGCCTCCGAAACCCCCAACACCCCAAAACCTCCGACCCGACCTCACAAAATGGATGAGGCGCCAGTGAATCCTTTTCAAAAGTGTCGCACCAAAGCCGTTTCTTTAAGTCCACACTTGTCTTTAAAGACGGGGGTTCTGCTCCTCCTCTGAAGGGGGAGGGACTTAGCGCAGGGAGCAGACGGAGAATCTTCTGTGGGCGAATAAAACGTTTTCAAACCCTAAAATGAACCCGGAGCTCTAAATATGTGACGTTACAGTGAACCCCCCTCTTTAACCTCCAATGTGAATCTGCCTGAAGTCGCCTCAAACTCAAACCCACAAAAACCAGTCCATCGTTTGTGCTGCAGAAAAGTTCAGTTTGTGATTCTGGTTCTTCAGATATTCACCGTTTTATTTTGGTCGATGACGTCGTCCAGAACCTCAGAATGTGAAACAGCCTCACAGTTTTTGTCGGTTTGTGTTTGAGGCGACTTCAGGCAGGTTCGACTGTGCCATATTTCCACGTTTTACTGCCATGAACGGTCCCGTGGCTTTGGTGCGGACGCGGCCGCTCGACGCTTCAGGACCCGGACGTTTGCCAAGGTTTTTCCTCCACTCGGATCTCACTGTGTCCGACCTTCAGAATCATGTTTGATAGAAGTCCACATGTAGCAGCCTCACGCTTCCTGCTTCGTTCCCTGTTTTTTCAGAAATTTCACTGAATTTTGTTGAATTTTGTCGTGTTTTGTTGAGTTTCGTTGTGTTTTTCCCGTGTTTGGAGACTGCAGAGAGCGACAGGCCAAAACCACAGGCTCCAGGAGGGGAAAAGACACCGGACACAGGAGCAAGACTGAAACTGTGTCAGAGATTAAAGGGAGTTTAGACCTGGGTTAGACCTGGTTTAGACCTGGGTTAGACCTGGGTTAGACCTGGGTTAGACCTGGTTTAGTCCTGGGTTAGACCTGGGTTAGACCTGGTTTAGACCTGGGTTAGACCTGGGTTAGACCTGGGTTAGACCTGGGTTAGACCTGGGTTAGACCTAACGTTAGACCTGGGTTAGACCTGGGTTAGACCTAACGTTAGACCTGGGTTAGACCTGGGTTAGACCTGGGTTAGACCTAGAGTTAGACCTGGGTTAGACCTGGGTTAGACCTGGGTTAGACCTGGTTTAGTCCTGGGTTAGACCTGGGTTAGACCTGGTTTAGTCCTGGGTTAGACCTGGTTTAGACCTGGTTTAGACCTGGTTTAGACCCGGGTTAGACCCGGGTTAGACCTGGATTAGACCTGGATTAGACCTGGGTTAGACCTGGGTTAGACCTGGGTTAGACCTGGATTAGACCCGGGTTAGACCTGGGTTAGACCTGGATTAGACCCGGGTTAGACCTGGGTTAGACCTGGATTAGACCTGGGTTAGACCTGGATTAGACCTGGGTTAGACCTGGGTTAGACCTGGGTTAGACCTGGATTAGACCCGGGTTAGACCTGGGTTAGACCTGGATTAGACCTGGGTTAGACCTGGATTAGACCTGGGTTAGACCTGGGTTAGACCTGGGTTAGACCTGGGTTAGACCTGGGTTAGACCTGGGTTAGACCTGGTTTAGACCTGGTTTAGTCCTGGGTTAGACCTGGTTTAGACCTGGTTTAGACCTGGTTTAGACCTGGGTTAGACCTGGGTTAGACCTGGGTTAGACCTGGGTTAGACCTGGTTTCATACTGGGTTAATCCTTGTGAAAATCTGGTCTAGTCCTGGTTCAGTTCTTGGTTTAGTCCTGGATCGGTTCTGGTTTAGACCTGTTTGGGTCTCTTCTGTTGCAGACTAACACCTGGTCCAGTCCTGGTCCAGTCCTGGTCCAGATCTGGTCCAGATCTGGTGTAGTACCGGACTACTGGACTAGTCCCAGGTCTGGTCCCAGGTCTGGTCCCAGGTCTGGTCCCTGCTCCCTCTGTAGACCTGGTCCTGGTCCTGGTCCTGGTCCTGGTCTTTGTCTTGGTCCTGGTCCTGGTCCTGGTCCTGGTCCTGGTCCTGGTCTTGGTCCTGGTCCTGGTCCTGGTCCTGGTCCTGGTCCTGGTCCTGGGTTAGACCTGGTTTCATACTGGGTTAATCCTTGTGAAAATCTGGTCTAGTCCTGGTTCAGTTCTTGGTTTAGTCCTGGTCCAGATCTGGTCCAGATCTGGTGTAGTACCGGACTACTGGACTAGTCCCAGGTCTGGTCCCAGGTCTAGTCCCAGGTCTAGTCCCAGGTCTGGTCCCAGGTCTGGTCCCTGGTCTGGTCCCTGCTCCCTCTGTAGTCCTGGTCCTGGTCTGGTCCTGGTCCTGGTCCTGGTCCTGGTCCTGGTCCTGGTCCTGGTCCTGGTCTTGTTCAGTGTTAGTTTTATTTATTTATTGAGTGAGAGAAAAGTGCGTTTGTCTTTGGACTTTTGTGTTTTTAGAAAAATCCGTTTTATTTCCTGTTTTGTTTTGGACCGTTTTACCTCGAGGTTTTACTGAGGTCTGGACTCAAACGCCCAAAAACAGAAAAAAGCTTTTAAAAAACGGAGAAAACGTTTCACTTTCCACTGCGTCTCGACTCTTTGAGCGTCTCACCGGAGCAAAAGACAAATGTCCAAAGTTGTTCTCATATTCTGGTCTAAACTCCTGCAGCTCTGCTCAGACTCTGCATGTTTTTGTAAAATGACTGAAGGAAAAGTGAAAAGAGAACGTCCTATTTAATCATGAGCACTTTTGTCTGTTAAAGTCTAAAATCCACTGTAAGAATATATCCAGAACAAAATAAATAACTCTAAATATATTGAAAAAAGACGTAAATATGAAAGAAAAAAGCTGCATCCTGAAAAGAAGATGAGAATTAGACTCAAAAAAGAAGCATGTTTTAATTCAGAACTTTGATCGGGTCTGTGGAGGTTTAAAGCACTTCTGGAGTCCCACCTGATGATGTCACAGGGTGGAACAGAGTGAAACATTTGGAGTTTGTCCCCGGAGGCGTTTCGGGACTCGTGTTTTTAGTGGTTTTACTGTCGGGGCCGTGACTTGAGTCCAGACCTCCAGGGGGCGCTGTGTAAATGTGCATGTGGTTTAACGCGTTTCCACGGAGACGGAGCCAGGCGGCCATTTTGAGTCCGTGGGAACAGGTTTAGGACCGCCCCCGATCCTGGTTTAGACCCGGTCCAGACCCGGTCCAGACCCCGGTCCCGGTCTGTGGTCCGGTCTGTGGTCCGGTCTGTGGTCCGGTCCAGGTCCGGTCTGTGGTCCGGTCCAGGTCCGGTCCAGGTCCGGTCCAGGTCCGGTCCAGGTCCGGGGCTCTTGCTGTGTTGTCCTTTGGGTCCAGTTGTGTTGGACTTTTGAGATACTTGAATTTCTTAAACTGTTTAAACTTTAGACAAAAGTAGAAACTGAAATAAACACTGGACTGAGAAACTGTGAGCCTCATCTTTGAAGAGACCTGATACAGTCCTGGTTTAGTCCTGGTTTAGTCCTGGTTTAGTCCTGGTTTAGACCTGGTTTAGTCCTGATATAGTCCTGGTTTAGTCCTGGTTCAGTCCTGGTTCAGTCCTGGTTTAGTCCTGGTTTAGAGCTGGTTTAGACCTGGTTTAGACCTGGTTCAGTCCTGGTTTAGACCTGGTTTAGTCCTGGTTTAGTCCTGGTTTAGTCCTGGTTTGGAGCTGGTTTAGACCTGGTTTAGTCCTGGTTTAGTCCTGATATAGTCCTGGTTTAGTCCTGATATAGTCCTGGTTTAGACCTGGTTCAGTCCTGGTTTAGTCCTGCTTTAGTCCTGGTTTAGTCCTGCTTTAGTCCTGCTTTAGTCCTGGTTTAGTCCTGCTTTAGTCCTGCTTTAGTCCTGGTTTAGTCCTGCTTTAGTCCTGGTTTAGTCCTGCTTTAGTCCTGCTTTAGTCCTGCTTTAGTCCTGCTTTAGTCCTGGTTTAGACCTGGTTTAGACCTGGTTCAGTCCTGGTTTAGACCTGGTTTAGTCCTGGTTTAGTCCTGGTTTAGTCCTGGTTTGGAGCTGGTTTAGACCTGGTTTAGTCCTGGTTTAGTCCTGATATAGTCCTGGTTTAGACCTGGTTCAGTCCTGGTTTAGTCCTGCTTTAGTCCTGGTTTAGTCCTGCTTTAGTCCTGCTTTAGTCCTGGTTTAGTCCTGCTTTAGTCCTGCTTTAGTCCTGGTTTAGTCCTGCTTTAGTCCTGCTTTAGTCCTGCTTTAGTCCTGGTTTAGACCTGGTTTAGACCTGGTTCAGTCCTGGTTTAGACCTGGTTTAGTCCTGGTTTAGTCCTGGTTTAGTCCTGGTTTGGAGCTGGTTTAGACCTGGTTTAGTCCTGGTTTAGTCCTGATATAGTCCTGGTTTAGACCTGGTTCAGTCCTGGTTTAGTCCTGCTTTAGTCCTGGTTTAGTCCTGCTTTAGTCCTGCTTTAGTCCTGGTTTAGTCCTGCTTTAGTCCTGCTTTAGTCCTGCTTTAGTCCTGGTTTAGTCCTGCTTTAGTCCTGCTTTAGTCCTGGTTCAGTCCTGGTTTAGTCCTGGTTTAGTCCTGGTTTAGTCCTGGTTTGGAGCTGGTTTAGACCTGGTTTAGTCCTGGTTTAGTCCTGATATAGTCCTGGTTTAGACCTGGTTCAGTCCTGGTTTAGTCCTGCTTTAGTCCTGGTTTAGTCCTGCTTTAGTCCTGCTTTAGTCCTGGTTTAGTCCTGCTTTAGTCCTGCTTTAGTCCTGCTTTAGTCCTGGTTTAGTCCTGCTTTAGTCCTGCTTTAGTCCTGGTTCAGTCCTGGTTTAGACCTGGTTTAGCACTGGTTCAGTCCTGGTTTAGTCCTGCTTTAGTCCTGGTTCAGTCCTGGTTTAGACCTGGTTTAGACCTGGTTCAGTCCTGGTTTAGTCCTGCTTTAGTCCTGGTTCAGTCCTGGTTTAGACCTGGTTTAGACCTGGTTTAGTCCTGGTTTAGACCTGGTTCAGTCCTGGTTTAGTCCTGGTTTAGTCCTGGTTTAGTCCTGCTTTAGTCCTGGTTTAGTCCTGCTTTAGTCCTGGTTTAGTCCTGCTTTAGTCCTGGTTCAGTCCTGGTTTAGTCCTGGTTTAGTCCTGGTTTAGTCCTGCTTTAGTCCTGGTTTAGTCCTGCTTTAGTCCTGGTTTAGTCCTGGTTTAGTCCTGGTTTAGACCTGGTTTAGACCTGGTTCAGTTCTGTGACAGGTGGCTAAGCTCCGCCCCTTTATCCTTCTTATGCAAATGAGCTGTTCAGATTTGTGTCTCGTGGATTTAAACTGAACCACAGACGAATCCGCCTCAAACCTGCAAAATGTTTCGGATTTTCCTTTTTAAAAATATTTATTCTATTAGTTTAAATAATCCGATTTTCACCTTCAGGATTTGAACCTTTTCAGATGGACTTTGTTCCTTTGGGTTTTTTGTTTCATTTTGGAAATATTTTTGTATTTTTTCATCATGTTTTGGTTCAGACTCGGATCCTGAAATTCTCCTCGTTCGTTTCAAAGTTTTTGGTTATTTTTTCGGTGAGATTTTCTCCTCAGACCTGAGGCCCGAGGTGAGACTGACCGACATGAGTCTACAGCCAGAACTTAGACCTGGTTTAGACCTGGTTTAGACCTGATATAGTCCTGGTTTAGTCCTGGTGTAGTCCTGGTGTAGTCCTGGTTCAGTCCTGATTTAGTCCTGGTTTAGTCCTGGTTTAGTCCTGGTTTAGTCCTGATTTAGTCCTGATTTAGTCCTGGTTTAGTCCTGGTTTAGTCCTGGTTTAGTCCTGGTTTAGACCTGATATAGTCCTGGTTTAGTCCTGGTGTAGTCCTGGTGTAGTCCTGGTTCAGTCCTGATTTAGTCCTGGTTTAGTCCTGGTTTAGTCCTGATTTAGTCCTGATTTAGTCCTGGTTTAGTCCTGGTTTAGTCCTGGTTTAGTCCTGGTTTAGTCCTGATTTAGTCCTGGTTTAGTCCTGGTTTAGTCCTGATTTAGTCCTGGTTTAGTCCTGGTTTAGTCCTGGTTTAGTCCTGATTTAGTCCTGGTTTAGTCCTGATTTAGTCCTGGTTTAGTCCTGGTTTAGTCCTGATTTAGTCCTGGTTTAGTCCTGGTTCAGTCCTGGTTCAGTCCTGGTGTAGTCCTGGTTCAGTCCTGATTTAGTCCTGGTTTAGTCCTGGTTTAGTCCTGATTTAGTCCTGATTTAGTCCTGATTTAGTCCTGGTTTAGTCCTGGTTTAGTCCTGGTTTAGTCCTGGTTTAGTCCTGATTTAGTCCTGGTTTAGTCCTGGTTTAGTCCTGATTTAGTCCTGGTTTAGTCCTGGTTTAGTCCTGGTTTAGTCCTGATTTAGTCCTGGTTTAGTCCTGGTTTAGTCCTGATTTAGTCCTGGTTTAGTCCTGGTTTAGTCCTGGTTTAGTCCTGGTTTAGTCCTGGTTTAGTCCTGATTTAGTCCTGGTTTAGTCCTGGTTTAGTCCTGATTTAGTCCTGGTTTAGTCCTGGTTTAGTCCTGATTTAGTCCTGATTTAGTCCTGGTTTAGTCCTGGTTTAGTCCTGGTTTAGTCCTGGTTTAGTCCTGGTTTAGTCCTGATTTAGTCCTGGTTTAGTCCTGGTTTAGTCCTGGTTTAGTCCTGATTTAGTCCTGGTTTAGTCCTGGTTTAGTCCTGATTTAGTCCTGGTTTAGTCCTGGTTCAGTCCTGATTTAGTCCTGGTTTAGTCCTGGTTTAGTCCTGGTTTAGTCCTGGTTTAGTCCTGATTTAGTCCTGGTTTAGTCCTGGTTTAGTCCTGATTTAGTCCTGGTTTAGTCCTGGTTTAGTCCTGATTTAGTCCTGGTTTAGTCCTGATTTAGTCCTGATTTAGTCCTGGTTTAGTCCTGATTTAGTCCTGATTTAGTCCTGGTTTAGTCCTGGTTTAGTCCTGGTTTAGTCCTGATTTAGTCCTGGTTTAGTCCTGGTTTAGTCCTGGTTCAGTCCTGGTTTAGTCCTGGTTTAGTCCTGATTTAGTCCTGGTTTAGTCCTGGTTTAGTCCTGGTTTAGTCCTGGTTTAGTCCTGGTTTAGTCCTGATTTAGTCCTGGTTTAGTCCTGGTTTAGTCCTGGTTTAGTCCTGATTTAGTCCTGGTTTAGTCCTGGTTTAGTCCTGGTTCAGTCCTGGTTCAGTCCTGGTTTAGTCCTGATTTAGTCCTGGTTTAGTCCTGGTTTAGTCCTGATTTAGTCCTGGTTTAGTCCTGGTTTAGTCCTGATTTAGTCCTGGTTTAGTCCTGGTTTAGTCCTGATTTAGTCCTGGTTTAGTCCTGGTTTAGTCCTGGTTTAGTCCTGGTTTCATCCTGGTTTAGTCCTGGTTTAGTCCTGGTTTAGTCCTGGTTTAGTCCTGATTTTAGTTCTGGTTTAGTTCTGGTTTTCATCCTGATTTTAGTCCTGGTTTAGTCCTGGTTTAGTCCTGGTTTAGTCCTGGTTTAGTCCGGATTTTAGTCCTGGTTTAGTCCTGGTTTAGTCCTGGTTTAGTCTTGGTTTAGTCCTGGTTTTAGTCCTGGTTTAGTCCTTGTTTTAGTACTGGTTTAGTCCTGGTTTTAGTCCTGGTTTAGTCCTTGTTTTAGTACTGGTTTAGTCCTGGTTTAGTTCTGATTTAGTACTGGTTTAGTCCTGGTTTAGTCCTGGTTTAGTCCTGTTTTAGTCCTGCTTTAGTCCTGTTTTAGTCCTGGTTTAGTCCTGGTTTAGTTCTGATTTAGTCCTAATTTAGTACTGGTTTAGTCCTGATTTAGTCCTGGTTCAGTCCTGGTTTAGTCCTGGTTTAGTCCTGGTTTAGTCCTGATTTAGTCCTGATTTAGTCCTGGTTTAGTCCTGGTTTAGTCCTGGTTTAGTCCTGGTTTAGTCCTGATTTAGTCCTGGTTTAGTCCTGGTTTAGTCCTGATTTAGTCCTGGTTTAGTCCTGGTTTAGTCCTGATTTAGTCCTGGTTTAGTCCTGATTTAGTCCTGGTTTAGTCCTGGTCTAGTCCTGATTTAGTCCTGGTTTAGTCCTGGTTCAGTCCTGGTTCAGTCCTGGTGTAGTCCTGGTTCAGTCCTGATTTAGTCCTGGTTTAGTCCTGGTTTAGTCCTGGTTTAGTCCTGATTTAGTCCTGATTTAGTCCTGGTTTAGTCCTGGTTTAGTCCTGGTTTAGTCCTGGTTTAGTCCTGATTTAGTCCTGATTTAGTCCTGGTTTAGTCCTGGTTTAGTCCTGGTTTAGTCCTGGTTTAGTCCTGGTTTAGTCCTGGTTTAGTCCTGATTTAGTCCTGGTTTAGTCCTGGTTTAGTCCTGGTTTAGTCCTGGTTTAGTCCTGGTTTAGTCCTGATTTAGTCCTGGTTTAGTCCTGGTTTAGTCCTGATTTAGTCCTGGTTTAGTCCTGGTTTAGTCCTGATTTAGTCCTGATTTAGTCCTGGTTTAGTCCTGGTTTAGTCCTGGTTTAGTCCTGGTTTAGTCCTGATTTAGTCCTGGTTTAGTCCTGGTTTAGTCCTGGTTTAGTCCTGATTTAGTCCTGATTTAGTCCTGGTTTAGTTCTGGTTTAGTCCTGGTTTTAGACCTGGTTTAAGTCCCAATTTTAGTCCTGGTTTTAGACCTGGTTTAGTCCTGGTTTAAGTCCCAATTTTAGTCCTGATTTTAGTCCTGGTTTTAGACCTGGTTTAGTTCTAGTTTAGTCCTGGTTTTAGACTTGGTTTAAGTCCTAATTTTAGTCCTGGTTTAGTCCTGATTTAGTCCTGGTTTAGTCCTGGTTTAGTCCTGGTTTAGTCCTGGCTTTAGTCCTGGTTTAGTCCTGGTTTAGTTCTGGTTTAGTCCTGGTTTTAGTCCTTGTTTGAGTCCTGGTTTAGTCCTGGTTTAGTCCTGGTTTAATCCTGGTTTAGTCCTGGTTTAATCCTGGTTTTAGTCCTGATTTAGTTTTGTTTTTGTCCTAGTTTTAGTCCTGGTTTAGTTCTGGTTTAGTTCTGGTTTTAGTCCTGATTTAGTCCTGGTTTTAGTCCTGGTTTAGTTCTGTTTTTGTCCTAGTTTTAGTTCTGGTTTAGTCCTGGTTTAGTTCTGGTTTAGTCCCTGGTTTTAGTCCTGGTTTTAGTCCTGATTTAGTCCTGGTTTTAGTCTGGTTTTAGTCCTGATTTAGTCCTGGTTTAGTCCTGGTTTAGTACTGATTTCGTCCTGTTGTTTGTCCTGGTTTTAGTCCTGATTTAGTCCTGGTTTTAGTCTGGTTTAGTCCTTTTTTTGTCCTGGTTTTTTCCTGTTTTTGTCCTGGTTTAGTCCTGGTTTTAGTCCTGGTTTAGTCCTGGTTTTAGTCTGGTTTAGTCCTGGTTTTAGTCCTGATTTAGTCCTGGTTTAGTCCTGGTTTAGTCCTG
>CM068351.1:1711247-1806247 GCA_034769755.1 Odontamblyopus lacepedii
TTAGTCCTGGTTTTAGTCCTGGTTTAGTCCTGGTTTTAGTCCTGATTTAGTCCTGGTTTAGTCCTGGTTTTTGAAGTCCTGATTTTTGAAATATGCAGGTTTTAGTCCTGGTTTAGTCCTGGTTTAGTCCTTTTTTTAGTCCTGGTTTAGTCCTGATTTAGTCCTGGTTTAGTCCTGGTTTAGTCCTGATTTAGTCCTGGTTTAGTCCTGGTTTAGTCCTGATTTAGTCCTGATTTAGTCCTGGTTTAGTCCTGGTTTAGTCCTGGTTTAGTCCTGGTTTAGTCCTGATTTAGTCCTGGTTTAGTCCTGGTTTAGTCCTGATTTAGTCCTGGTTCAGTCCTGATTTAGTCCTGGTTTAGTCCTGGTTTAGTCCTGATTTAGTCCTGATTTAGTCCTGGTTTAGTCCTGGTTTAGTCCTGGTTTAGTCCTGGTTTAGTCCTGATTTAGTCCTGGTTTAGTACTGGTTTTAGTTCTGTTTAGTTCTGGTTTAGTCCTGGTTTTAGTCCTGGTTTTAGTCCTGATTTAGTCCTGGTTTAGTCCTGATTTAGTCCTGGTTTAGTCCTGGTTTAGTCCTGATTTAGTCCTGGTTTAGTCCTGGTTCAGTCCTGGTTCAGTCCTGGTTTAGTCCTGGTTTAGTCCTGATTTAGTCCTGGTTTAGTCCTGGTTCAGTCCTGGTTCAGTCCTGGTTTAGTCCTGGTGTAGTCCTGGTTCAGTCCTGATTTAGTCCTGGTTTAGTCCTGATTTAGACCTGGTTTAGTCCTGGTTTAGTCCTGGTTTAGTCCTGGATTTAGTCCTGATTTAGTCCTGGTTTAGACCTGGCTTTAGTCCTGATTTAGACCTGGTTTTAGTCCTGATTTAGTCCTGATTTAGTCCTGGTTTTAGTCCTGGTTTAGTCCTGGATTTAGTCCTGATTAAGACCTGGTTTAGTCCTGGTTTAGTCCTGATTTAGTCCTGGTTTAGTCCTGGTTTAGTCCTGGTTTAGTCCTGGTTTAGTCCTGGTTTAGTCCTGATTTAGTCCTGGTTTAGTCCTGGTTTAGTCCTGATTTAGTCCTGGTTTAGTCCTGGTTTAGTCCTGATTTAGTCCTGATTTAGTCCTGGTTTAGTCCTGGTTTAGTCCTGGTTTAGTCCTGGTTTAGTCCTGATTTAGTCCTGGTTTAGTCCTGGTTTAGTCCTGGTTTAGTCCTGATTTAGTCCTGGTTTAGTCCTGGTTTAGTCCTGATTTAGTCCTGGTTTAGTCCTGGTTCAGTCCTGATTTAGTCCTGGTTTAGTCCTGGTTTAGTCCTGGTTTAGTTCTGATTTAGTTCTGATTTAGTCCTGGTTTTAGTCCTGGTTTTAGTCCTGATTTTAGTCCTGATTTTGTCCTGATTTAGCACTGGTTTTAGTCCTGGTTTAGTCCTGATTTAGTCCTGATTTAGTCCTGGTTTAGTCCTGATTTAGTCCTGATTTAGTCCTGGTTTAGTCCTGGTTTAGTCCTGGTTTAGTCCTGATTTAGTCCTGGTTTAGTCCTGGTTTAGTCCTGGTTCAGTCCTGGTTTAGTCCTGGTTTAGTCCTGATTTAGTCCTGGTTTAGTCCTGGTTTAGTCCTGGTTTAGTCCTGGTTTAGTCCTGGTTTAGTCCTGATTTAGTCCTGGTTTAGTCCTGGTTTAGTCCTGGTTTAGTCCTGATTTAGTCCTGGTTTAGTCCTGGTTTAGTCCTGGTTCAGTCCTGGTTCAGTCCTGGTTTAGTCCTGATTTAGTCCTGGTTTACTCTTGGTTTAGTCCTGATTTAGTCCTGATTTAGTTCTGATTTAGTCCTGGTTTAGTCCTGGTTTTAGTCCTGGTTTTAGTCCTGATTTAGTCCTGGTTTAGACCTGTTTTAGTCCTGGTTTTAGTCCTGATTTAGTCCTGATTTAGTTCTGATTTAGTCCTGGTTTAGTCCTGGTTTTAGTCCTGGTTTTAGTCCTAGTTTTAGTCCTGGTTTAGTCCTGATATAGTCCTGGTTTTGTCCTGGTTTAGTCCTGATATAGTCCAGGTTCAGTCCTGGTTCAGTCCTGGTTTAGTCCTGGTATAGTCCTGGTTTTGGTCCTGGTTTAGTCCTGATTTAGTCCTGGTTTTGGTCCTGTTTTAGTCCTGCGTTAGTCCTGATTTAGTCCTGAATTTGTCCTGTTTTAGTCCTGGTTTAGTCCTGGTTTAGTCCTGATTTAGTCCTGGTTTAGTCCTGGTTTAGTCCTGATTTAGTCCTGATTTAGTCCTGGTTTAGTCCTGGTTTAGTCCTGGTTTAGTCCTGGTTTAGTCCTGATTTAGTCCTGGTTTAGTCCTGGTTTAGTCCTGGTTTAGTCCTGATTTAGTCCTGGTTTAGTCCTGGTTTAGTCCTGATTTAGTCCTGGTTTAGTCCTGGTTCAGTCCTGATTTAGTCCTGGTTTAGTCCTGGTTTAGTCCTGGTTTAGTCCTGGTTTAGTCCTGATTTAGTCCTGGTTTAGTCCTGGTTTAGTCCTGATTTAGTCCTGGTTTAGTCCTGGTTTAGTCCTGATTTAGTCCTGGTTTAGTCCTGGTTTAGTCCTGATTTAGTCCTGGTTTAGTCCTGATTTAGTCCTGGTTTAGTCCTGGTTTAGTCCTGATTTAGTCCTGGTTTTAGTCCTGGTTTAGTCCTGGTTTTAGTCCTGATTTAGTCCTGGTTTAGTCCTGGTTTAGTCCTGGTTCAGTCCTGGTTTAGTCCTGGTTTAGTCCTGATTTAGTCCTGGTTTAGTCCTGGTTTAGTCCTGATTTAGTCCTGGTTTAGTCCTGGTTTAGTCCTGATTTAGTCCTGGTTTAGTCCTGGTTTAGTCCTGATTTAGTCCTGGTTTAGTCCTGGTTTAGTCCTGGTTTAGTCCTGGTTTAGTCCTGATTTAGTCCTGGTTTAGTCCTGGTTTAGTCCTGATTTAGTCCTGGTTTAGTCCTGGTTTAGTCCTGGTTTAGTCCTGGTTTAGTCCTGGTTTAGTCCTGATTTAGTCCTGGTTTAGTCCTGGTTTAGACCTGGTTTAGTCCTGGTTTAGTCCTGGTTTAGTCCTGGTTTAGTCCTGATTTAGTCCTGGTTTAGTCCTGGTTTAGTCCTGGTTTAGTCCTGATTTAGTCCTGGTTTAGTCCTGGTTTAGTCCTGATTTAGTCCTGATTTAGTCCTGGTTTAGTCCTGGTTTAGTCCTGATTTAGTCCTGGTTTAGTCCTGGTTTAGTCCTGGTTTAGTCCTGGTTTAGTCCTGGTTTAGTCCTGATTTAGTCCTGGTTTAGTCCTGATTTAGTCCTGGTTTAGTCCTGGTTTAGTCCTGATTTAGTCCTGGTTTAGTCCTGGTTTAGTCCTGGTTTAGTCCTGGTTTAGTCCTGATTTAGTCCTGGTTTAGTCCTGGTTTAGTCCTGATTTAGTCCTGGTTTAGTCCTGGTTTAGTCCTGGTTTAGTCCTGGTTTAGTCCTGGTTTAGTCCTGATTTAGTCCTGGTTTAGTCCTGGTTTAGACCTGGTTTAGTCCTGGTTTAGTCCTGGTTTAGTCCTGGTTTAGTCCTGGTTTAGTCCTGATTTAGTCCTGGTTTAGTCCTGATTTAGTCCTGGTTTAGTCCTGGTTTAGTCCTGGTTTAGTCCTGGTTTAGTCCTGGTTTAGTCCTGGTTTAGTCCTGGTCTAGTCCTGATTTAGTCCTGGTTTAGTCCTGGTTTAGTCCTGATTTAGTCCTGGTTTAGTCCTGATTTAGTCCTGGTTTAGTCCTGGTTTAGTCCTGGTTTAGTCCTGGTTTAGTCCTGGTTTAGTCCTGGTTTAGTCCTGGTCTAAACCATATTCTTATTCTTATTACATTTATTTATGCGTTTATATTTTCTGCCGGCCGTTGCCGCGGTAACGCCCTCTGAACCTGACGGAGCGCTCTGATTGGACGCTTCACTTCCTGTTCACAGATGAGCGGCTTTAAAGTGTCTGAAAAATCCATTTTTATTCTTTTGCCTCAGGTTCTAGAGTTTTCTATGTCTGAGTCATCTAGAGATCTGTCCCGGGCCCCACAGACCTTTTCCCCACAGCCTCAACTTTCAGTTCAGTTTTATTTCTTTAGCCCAGAATCACAACAAGAGTTTCCCCAAAGATCAGAGTGAAGAACCTGGAACCATCTGACACAGACTCCAGCAGGTTCCTGCTGCAGGAAACAAGAACCAGAGCTTAAAGTTCAACTCTGCCCCGTCTGAAGCTGAAGGCGTTTCTAGAGGTGGTTCAGAACTGCCCCCATCACTGCACTAGTTCAGAACTGCCCCATCACTGCACTAGTTCAGAACTGCCCCCATCACTGCACTAGTTCAGAACTTGCCCCCATCACTGCACTAGTTCAGAACTTGCCCCCATCACTGCACTAGTTCAGAACTTGCCCCATCACTGCACTAGTTCAGAACTTGCCCCCATCACTGCACTAGTTCAGAACTTGCCCCCATCACTACACTAGTTCAGAACTTGCCCCCATCACTGCACTAGTTCAGAACTTGCCCCCATCACTGCACTAGTTCAGAACTTGCCCCATCACTGCACTAGTTCAGAACTTGCCCCATCACTGCACTAGTTCAGAACTGCCCCATCACTGCACTAGTTCAGAACTTGCCCCCATCACTGCACTAGTTCAGAACTTGCCCCCATCACTACACTAGTTCAGAACTTGCCCCCATCACTGCACTAGTTCAGAACTTGCCCCCATCACTGCACTAGTTCAGAACTTGCCCCATCACTGCACTAGTTCAGAACTTGCCCCCATCACTTCACTAGTTCAGAACTTGCCCCCATCACTGCACTAGTTCAGAACTTGCCCCCATCACTGCACTAGTTCAGAACTTGCCCCCATCACTGCACTAGTTCAGAACTTGCCCCCATCACTGCACTAGTTCAGAACTTGCCCCATCACTGCACTAGTTCAGAACTTGCCCCATCACTGCACTAGTTCAGAACTGCCCCATCACTGCACTAGTTCAGAACTTGCCCCCATCACTGCACTAGTTCAGAACTTGCCCCCATCACTACACTAGTTCAGAACTTGCCCCCATCACTGCACTAGTTCAGAACTTGCCCCCATCACTGCACTAGTTCAGAACTTGCCCCCATCACTACACTAGTTCAGAACTGCCCCATCACTGCACTAGTTTGTTTCCTTCACAGACTCACACACAGTCAGATCTCCACTGAGGAAACTCTGATCTGTGCTGTTTTTTGGCTCCTGACAGAATTCACCTCCTGTAGAAACGACTTTAGCTTCAGACGGAACAGAGTTCATCTAAAGGAACAGGTTCAGTGAACCTGAGCAGCACCAGAGTTCTGCTCCTGGAGGAAACACAAGGAACAGGTTCAGATTCTACAATAAAAACTCCATTTCCTGCTGTGGATCTGAGCTCAGGTTTGTGCAGCTGAATGTGACTCGTCTCCAGGACCACAGACCTTTACACACATTTACACATTTACACATTTACACACTTACACATTTACACATTTACACACACATTTACACATTTACACATTTACACACTTACACATTTACACACATTTACACATTTACACATTTACACACTTACACATTTACACATTTACACACACATTTACACATTTACACATTTACACACTTACACATTTACACATTTACACACATTTACACATTTACACATTTACACACTTACACATTTACACATTTACACACACATTTACACATTTACACACTTACACATTTACACATTTACACACACATTTACACATTTACACATTTACACACTTACACATTTACACATTTACACACACATTTACACATTTACACATTTACACACTTACACATTTACACACATTTACACACGCATTTACACATTTACACATTTACACACACATTTACACATTTACACACACATTTACACACATTTACACACACATTTACACATTTACACACACATTTACACATTTAACCACATTTACACATTTACACACATTTACACACACATTTACACATTTACACATTTACACACACATTTACACATTTACACATTTACACACATTTACACACATTTACACATTTACACACATTTACACACATTTACACATTTACACATTTACACACATTTACACACATTTACACACATTTACACACACATTTACACATTTACACACACATTTACACATTTACACATTTACACACACATTTACACATTTACACACATTTACATACATTTACACACACATGTACACCTTTACACACACATTTACACATTTACACATTTACACACACATTTACACATTTACACACATTTACACATTTACACACATTTACACACATTTACACATTTACACATTTACACACATTTACACACATTTACACATTTACACACATTTACACACACATTTACACATTTACACACACATTTACACATTTACACATTTACACACACATTTACACATTTACACACATTTACACACATTTACACACATTTACACATTTACACACATTTACACACATTTACACATTTACACACATTTACACACACATTTACACATTTACACACACATTTACACATTTACACATTTACACACACATTTACACATTTACACACATTTACACATTTACACACATTTACACACATTTACACATTTACACACATTTACACACACATTTACACATTTACACACACATTTACACATTTACACATTTACACACACATTTACACATTTACACACATTTACACACATTTACACACACATTTACACCTTTACACACACATTTACACATTTACACACACATTTACACATTTACACACATTTACACACACATTTACACATTTACACATTTACACACACATTTACACATTTACACATTTACACACACATTTACACATTTACACACACATTTACACATTTACACACACATTTACACATTTACACACATTTACACACATTTACACACACATTTACACATTTACACACACATTTACACATTTACACATTTACACACACATTTACACATTTACACACATTTACACATTTACACACACATTTACACCTTTACACACACATTTACACATTTACACCTTTACACACATTTACACATTTACACACATTTACACACACATTTACACCTTTACACACACATTTACACATTTACACACACATTTACACATTTACACACATTTACACATTTACACACATTTACACACATTTACACACATTTACACATTTACACACATTTACACACACATTTACACATTTACACACACATTTACACATTTACACACATTTACACACATTTACACATTTACACACATTTACACACACATTTACACATTTACACACATTTACACACATTTACACACACATTTACACCTTTACACACACATTTACACATTTACACACACATTTACACATTTACACACACATTTACACATTTACACACATTTACACACACATTTACACATTTACACACACATTTACACATTTACACACATTTACACACACATTTACACATTTACACATTTACACATTTACACACACATTTACACATTTACACACACATTTACACATTTACACACATTTACACACACATTTACACACACATTTACACATTTACACACATTTACACATTTACACACACATTTACACATTTACACACACATTTACACACATTTACACACACATTTACACATTTACACATTTACACACATTTACACATTTACACACATTTACACATTTACACATTTACACATTTACACACATTTACACATTTACACACACATTTACACATTTACACACACATTTACACATTTACACATTTACACACATTTACACATTTACACATTTACACATTTACACATTTACACATTTACACACATTTACACATTTACACACATTTACACACACATTTACACATTTACACACATTTACACATTTACACATTTACACATTTACACATTTACACATTTACACATTTACACATTTACACACATTTACACATTTACACATTTACACACATTTACACATTTACACACATTTACACATTTACACATTTACACACATTTACACACACATTTACACACATTTACACACATTTACACACACATTTACACATTTACACATTTACACACACATTTACACACATTTACACACATTTACACACATTTACACACACATTTACACATTTACACACAGTTCATAAAAACAAACTGAACCCAGCGACTGAACTGCTGGAGCTCTGAAGGGGGAGCGACTTAGCGCAGGGACTCGTGTTTACGTCAGATGCCCTCCCTGTGTTGCAGATGCGGGCGGAGGCGAGTGCGTTGCTCATGGGCGTCGGTTCTGTGTTTTTTCCTGGAGTTTTGTTTCTCTCCAAACGCCTCATCAAACACTTCCTGGACTGCGGCGAATCAGACGCCGTGATCGCAGCCACACGGTCAGACCCTAGACCTGGTTCAGTCCTGGTTTAGACCTGGTTTAGACCTGGTTCAGTCCTGGTTTAGACCTGGTTTAGTCCTGGTTTAGTCCTGGTTCAGTCCTGGTTTAGTCCTGGTTCAGTCCTGGTTCAGTCCTGGTTTAGGCCTGGTTTAGTCCTGGTTTAGTCCTGGTTCAGTCCTGGTTTAGTCCTGGTTCAGTCCTGGTTCAGTCCTGGTTCAGTCCTGGTTTAGTCCTGGTTTAGTCCTGGTTTAGTCCTGGTTTAGTCCTGGTTTAGTCCTGGTTCAGTCCTGGTTCAGTCCTGGTTTAGTCCTGGTTTAGTCCTGGTTCAGTCCTGGTTTAGTCCTGGTTTAGTCCTGGTTCAATCCTGGTTCAGTCCTGGTTCAGTCCTGGTTCAGTCCTGGTTTAGTCCTGGTTTAGTCCTGGTTCAGTCCTGGTTCAGTCCTGGTTTAGTCCTGGTTTAGTCCTGGTTTAGTCCTGGTTTAGTCCTGGTTCAGTCCTGGTTTAGTCCTGGTTTAGTCCTGGTTTAGTCCTGGTTCAGTCCTGGTTCAGTCCTGGTTCAGTCCTGGTTTAGTCCTGGTTCAGTCCTGGTTTAGTCCTGGTTTAGTCCTGGTTCAGTCCTGGTTTAGTCCTGGTTCAGTCCTGGTTTAGTCCTGGTTTAGTCCTGGTTTAGTCCTGGTTTAGTCCTGGTTCAGTCCTGGTTTAGTCCTGGTTTAGTCCTGGTTTAGTCCTGGTTCAGTCCTGGTTTAGTCCTGGTTTAGTCCTGGTTTAGTCCTGGTTCAGTCCTGGTTTAGTCCTGGTTTAGTCCTGGTTCAGTCCTGGTTTTAGTCCTGGTTTAGTCCTGGTTTAGTCCTGGTTTAGTCCTGGTTCAGTCCTGGTTTAGTCCTGGTTTAGTCCTGGTTTAGTCCTGGTTTAGTCCTGGTTTAGTCCTGGTTCAGTCCTGGTTCAGTCCTGGTTTAGTCCTGGTTTAGTCCTGGTTCAGTCCTGGTTTAGTCCTGGTTTAGTCCTGGTTCAGTCCTGGTTTAGTCCTGGTTTAGTCCTGGTTTAGTCCTGGTTCAGTCCTGGTTTAGTCCTGGTTTAGTCCTGGTTTAGTCCTGGTTTAGTCCTGGTTCAGTCCTGGTTTTGTCCTGGTTTAGTCCTGGTTTAGTCCTGGTTCAGTCCTGGTTTAGTCCTGGTTTAGTCCTGGTTCAGTCCTGGTTTAGTCCTGGTTTAGTCCTGGTTTAGTCCTGGTTTAGTCCTGGTTCAGTCCTGTTTTAGTCCTGGTTTAGTCCTGGTTTAGTCCTGGTTCAGTCCTGGTTTAGTCCTGGTTTAGTCCTGGTTCAGTCCTGGTTTAGTCCTGGTTTAGTCCTGGTTTAGTCCTGGTTCAGTCCTGGTTTAGTCCTGGTTTAGTCCTGGTTCAGTCCTGGTTTAGTCCTGGTTTAGTCCTGGTTTAGTCCTGGTTTAGTCCTGGTTCAGTCCTGGTTCAGTCCTGGTTTAGTCCTGGTTTAGTCCTGGTTTAGTCCTGGTTTAGTCCTGGTTCAGTCCTGGTTTAGTCCTGGTTTAGTCCTGGTTTAGTCCTGGTTCAGTCCTGGTTCAGTCCTGGTTCAGTCCTGGTTTAGTCCTGGTTCAGTCCTGGTTTAGTCCTGGTTTAGTCCTGGTTCAGTCCTGGTTTAGTCCTGGTTCAGTCCTGGTTTAGTCCTGGTTTAGTCCTGGTTTAGTCCTGGTTTAGTCCTGGTTCAGTCCTGGTTTAGTCCTGGTTTAGTCCTGGTTTAGTCCTGGTTCAGTCCTGGTTTAGTCCTGGTTTAGTCCTGGTTTAGTCCTGGTTCAGTCCTGGTTTAGTCCTGGTTTAGTCCTGGTTCAGTCCTGGTTTAGTCCTGGTTTAGTCCTGGTTTAGTCCTGGTTTAGTCCTGGTTTAGACCTGGTTTAGACCTGGTTTAGACCTGGTTTAGTCCTGGTTTAGTCCTGGTTTAGTCCTGGTTCAGTCCTGGTTTAGTCCTGGTTTAGTCCTGGTTTAGTCCTGGTTTAGACCTGGTTTAGACCTGGTTTAGACCTGGTCTTTGTGTTGCAGGTTTGTTTCTTCTCTTCAGTCGGTTCTTGCGACCTCTGCTGGACTCGTCATCGTGTCTTCGTGCTCCGACCTCGTCCACGACAGGTGAGGCCCTCGGCGGGGGCCCCGGGTCCGACAAGGGCCCCGGGTCCGACAGGGGCCCCGGGTCCGACAGGGGCCCCGGTCTGTCTCTGTTGAGGATCTGTGGTATTTGCACGTTCTCTCTGTGTTCTCAGTGTTTGTAAAATCCACCTGATTCTGCCGCGCTGGGGGTGTTCTGCGTGTGTGTCTATGGTGGAATGTTCAGCGGTTTCCATGGAGACACAAACCCCAGAGTGGTTTACAGAGCCGGTTTTGGCTCCGGCTCTGGTCTCACACTCGCCTCGTCTGAAAGGCAAATCAGGGACATTTGGTTATGAAATCGGACTCTGAGCCGACGCTTCTGCCTCAGAATCTGGATCTTTGCTTCAAACTTCAAATTTCAAACTCTGAATTTTACTCTGTTTATATTGAATTTTAAAAACTTAAAATTTCAAAATCAATTCAAACATGTTTTTTTCAAAGTTGAAAAATTGAAAATGAGAAATTCAGTGGGATTTAAAATTTAAAGTCTGATAGAACAAATTATTTTCTGCACAGGCAGAACGTGCAGACTCCACAGGTAGAACGTGCAGGCTCCGCAGTAGAACATGCAGACTCCACAGGTAGAACGTGCAGACTCCACAGGTAGAACGTGCAGACTCCACAGGTAAAACGTGCAGACTCCACAGGTAAAACGTGCAGACTCCACAGGTAGAACATGCAGACTCCATAGGTAGAATGTGCAGACTCCACAGTAGAACGTGCAGACTCCACAGTAGAATGTGCAGACTCCACAGGTAAAACGTGCAGACTCCACAGGTAGAACATGCAGACTCCATAGGTAGAACGTGCAGGCTCCGCAGTAGAACATGCAGACTCCACAGGTAGAACGTGCAGACTCCACAGTAGAACGTGCAGACTCCACAGTAGAATGTGCAGACTCCACAGGTAGAACATGCAGACTCCATAGGTAGAACGTGCAGACTCCACAGTAGAACGTGCAGACTCCACAGGTAGAACGTGCAGACTCCATAGAAGAACGTTCAGACTCCACAGGTAGAACGTGCAGACTCCACAGGCAGAACGTGCAGACTCCACAGGTAGAACGTGCAGACTCCATAGGAAGAACGTTCAGACTCCACAGGCAGAACGTGCAGACTCCACAGGCAGAATGTGCAGACTCCACAGGTAGAACGTGCAGCGCTCTAAAGTTGTTCTCTCCGCAGACACTGGTTGGCCGAGTCGTACGTTTTCTTCGCCGCGCCGTACTTCCTGTATGACATCATCGCCATGTTCCTGTGTCACTGCCACAGACTCGGGGTCAGAGGTCAGGGGGCGGGGCCTGGGGGCTGGTGCTGTGACCTGATTGGCTTCCTCCAAAAAGAGGCGTTACTCGTCCTGCACCACCTGTTCATGGTCCTGTTCTGCTTCCCCGCCTCCGTGGTAAGACCGGGTTTAGACCGGGTTTAGACCGGGTCTAGACCGGGTTTAGACCGGGTTTAGACCGGGTCTAGACCGGGTCTATACCGGGTCTAGACCGGGTTTAGACCGGGTTTAGACCGGGTTCAGACCGGGTTTAAACCGGGTCTAGACCGGGTTCAGACCGGGTCTAGACCGGGTTCAGACCGGGTTCAGACCGGGTGTAGACCGGGTCTAGACCGGGTTCAGACCGGGTTCAGACCGGGTTCAGACCGGGTTCAGACCGGGTTCAGACCAGGTTCAGTCCTGGTTTAGTCTCTCTTTTGTCAGTCAGCCCTGGAGTGGCCTGGTCCCAGTCTCTGGTCTCTGGTCCTGGTCCTGGTCCTGGTCCTGGTCCCCGGTCCCCGGTCCCGGTCCCGGTCCTGGTCCCGGTCCTGGTCCCCGGTCCCCGGTCCCGGTCCCGGTCCCGGTCCCTGGTCCTGGTCCCGGTCCCGGTCCCGGTCCCGGTCCCGGTCCCGGTCCCTGGTCCTGGTCCTGGTCCTGGTCCCGGTCCCGGTCCCGGTCCCGGTCCCTGGTCCTGGTCCTGGTCCTGGTCCCGGTCCCGGTCCCGGTCCCGGTCCCGGTCCCGGTCCCTGGTCCCGGTCCCTGGTCCTGGTCCTGGTCCTGGTCCTGGTCCTGGTCCCGGTCCCTGGTCCCTGGTCCCGGTCCTGGTCCTGGTCCTGGTCTGGTCCTGGTCCTGGTCTGGTCCTGATCCCTGGTCCCGGTCCTGGTCTAACTCTGGTCTCTCAGGTCTCTCGTCAGGGTCGGGGGGATTATTTCCAGGGGCTTCTGCTGCTGCCGGAGTTCAGTACCCCGTTCCTCTGCGCCGGGAAAGTCCTGCTGCAGGTCTGCCCCTGATGCCCTCCCACTGCCCCTGATGCCCTCCCACTGCCCCTGATGCCCTCCCACTGCCCCTGATGCCCTCCCACTGCCCCTGATGCCCTCCCACTGCCCCTGATGCCCTCCCACTGTCCTCCCACTGCCCCTGATGCCCTCCCACTGTCCTCCCACTGCCCCTGATGCCCTCCCACTGCCCCTGATGCCCTCCCACTGCCCCTGATGCCCTCCCACTGTCCTCCCACTGCCCCTGATGCCCTCCCACTGTCCTCCCACTGCCCCTGATGCCCTCCCACTGCCCCTGATGCCCTCCCACTGTCCTCCCACTGCCCCTGATGCCCTCCCACTGTCCTCCCACTGCCCCTGATGCCCTCCCACTGCCCCTGATGCCCTCCCACTGCCCCTGATGCCCTCCCACTGCCCCTGATGCCCTCCCACTGCCCCTGATGCCCTCCCACTGTCCTCCCACTGCCCCTGATGCCCTCCCACTGTCCTCCCACTGCCCCTGATGCCCTCCCACTGCCCCTGATGCCCTCCCACTGTCCTCCCACTGCCCCTGATGCCCTCCCACTGCCCCTGATGCCCTCCCACTGTCCTCCCACTGCCCCTGATGCCCTCCCACTGTCCTCCCACTGCCCCTGATGTCCTCCCACTGCCCCTGATGCCCTCCCACTGCCCCAGATGCCCTCCCACTGCCCCTGATGCCCTCCCACTGTCCTCCCACTGCCCCTGATGCCCCAGATGCCCTCCCACTGCCCCTGATGCCCTCCCACTGTCCTCCCACTGCCCCAGATGCCCTCCCGTGTGTCAGATGCCCTCCCGTGT
Source organism: Odontamblyopus lacepedii (assembly GCA_034769755.1). Classification (NCBI taxonomy): domain Eukaryota; kingdom Metazoa; phylum Chordata; class Actinopteri; order Gobiiformes; family Gobiidae; genus Odontamblyopus; species Odontamblyopus lacepedii. Next base: position 1,724,857 of record CM068351.1, read on the forward strand.
GTCAGAGTGTGTCAGATGCCCTCCCTGTGTGTCAGATGCCCTCCCGTGTGTCAGAGTGTGTCAGATGCCCTCCCTGTGTGTCAGATTGTGTCAGATGCCCTCCCCGTGTGTCAGATTGTGTCAGATGCCCTCCCCGTGTGTCAGATGCCCTCCCCGTGTGTCAGAGTGTGTCAGATGCCCTCCCCGTGTGTCAGATTGTGTCAGATGCCCTCCCCGTGTGTCAGATTGTGTCAGATGCCCTCCCTGTGTGTCAGATTGTGTCAGATGCCCTCCCGTGTGTCAGATTGTGTCAGATGCCCTCCCCGTGTGTCAGATTGTGTCAGATGCCCTCCCGTGTGTCAGATTGTGTCAGATGCCCTCCCATGTGTCAGATTGTGTCAGATGCCCTCCCCGTGTGTCAGATTGTGTCAGATGCCCTCCCATGTGTCAGATTGTGTCAGATGCCCTCCCGTGTGTCAGATTGTGTCAGATGCCCTCCCGTGTGTCAGATTGTGTCAGATGCCCTCCCGTGTGTCAGATTGTGTCAGATGCCCTCCCGTGTGTCAGATTGTGTCAGATGCCCTCCCCGTGTGTCAGATTGTGTCAGATGCCCTCCCGTGTGTCAGATTGTGTCAGATGCCCTCCCGTGTGTCAGATTGTGTCAGATGCCCTCCCCGTGTGTCAGATTGTGTCAGATGCCCTCCCCGTGTGTCAGATTGTGTCAGATGCCCTCCCGTGTGTCAGATTGTGTCAGATGCCCTCCCGTGTGTCAGATTGACTCTTGTTTGTTGTTTTTCAGTTTAATCGTCAGGATTCAGTTTTGTACAAAATAAACGGGCTCCTGACGCTCGGCTCCTTCTTCCTCTGCAGAGTCCTGCTCTTCCCCTACGTGTACTACAGCTACAGCCGGTACTACGAGTACTACGAGTACTACTACTACTACTACTACTACTACTACTACTACTACTGTACTTATACTACAGCTACAGCCGGTACTACAAGTACTACGAGTACTACTACTGCGAGTACTACTACTACTACTACTACTGTACTTATACTACAGCTACAGCCGGTACTACAAGTACTACGAGTACTCCGAGTACTCCATATACTACTGTATATCCAGTATATTTGTGGCTCAGACCTCAGCAGCTTCTGGTCACGACTCGGATGGAGCCACAGGGGCTCAGTCACACTGTGGTTGTGTCCTGAGGCACTTCAGCCACACCGCCCAGTGTGAAGGTGGAGTGTGTGAGTGATGGTGGAGGTGTGAAGGTGGAGTGTGTGAGTGATGGTGGAGGTGTGAAGGTGGAGTGTGTGAGTGATGGTGGAGGTGTGAAAGTGGAGTGTGTGAGTGATGGTGGAGGTGTGAAGGTGGAGTGTGAGTGATGGTGGAGGTGTGAAGGTGGAGTGTGTGAGTGATGGTGGAGGTGTGAAGGTGGAGTGTGAGTGATGGTGGAGGTGTGAAGGTGGAGTGTGTGAGTGATGGTGGAGGTGTGAAGGTGGAGTGTGTGAGTGATGGTGGAGGTGTGAAGGTGGAGTGTGTGAGTGATGGTGGAGGTGTGAAGGTGGAGTGTGTGAGTGATGGTGGAGGTGTGAAGGTGTAGTGGTTGAGTGATGGTGGAGGTGTGAAGGTGGAGTGTGTGAGTGATGGTGGAGGTGTGAAAGTGGAGTGTGTGAGTGATGGTGGAGGTGTGAAGGTGGAGTGTGTGAGTGATGGTGGAGGTGTGAAAGTGGAGTGTGTGAGTGATGGTGGAGGTGTGAAAGTGGAGTGTGTGAGTGATGGTGGAGGTGTGAAGGTGGAGTGTGTGAGTGATGGTGGAGGTGTGAAGGTGGAGTGTGTGAGTGATGGTGGAGGTGTGAAGGTGGAGTGTGTGAGTGATGGTGGAGGTGTGAAAGTGGAGTGTGTGGTTATGGTGGAGGTGTGAAGGTGGAGTGTGTGAGTGATGGTGGAGGTGTGAAGGTGGAGTGTGTGAGTGATGGTGGAGGTGTGAAGGTGGAGTGTGTGAGTGATGGTGGAGGTGTGAAAGTGGAGTGTGTGAGTGATGGTGGAGGTGTGAAGGTGGAGTGTGTGAGTGATGGTGGAGGTGTGAAGGTGGAGTGTGTGAGTGATGGTGGAGGTGTGAAGGTGGAGTGTGAGTGATGGTGGAGGTGTGAAGGTGGAGTGTGTGAGTGATGGTGGAGGTGTGAATGTGGAGTGTGTGAGTGATGGTGGAGGTGTGAAGGTGGGAGTGTGTGAGTGATGGTGGAGGTGTGAAATTGGAGTGAGTGAGTGATGGTGGAGGAGTGAATGTTTAGTGTGTGAGTCAAGGTGGAGGAGTGAACTTGTAGAGTGTGAGTGATGGTGGAGGTGTGAAGGTGGAGTGTGTGAGTGATGGTGGAGGTGTGAAGGTGGAGTGTGTGAGTGATGGTGGAGGTGTGAAGGTGGAGTGTGTGAGTGATGGTGGAGGTGTGAAAGTGGAGTGTGTGAGTGATGGTGGAGGTGTGAAGGTGGAGTGTGTGAGTGATGGTGGAGGTGTGAAGGTGGAGTGTGAGTGATGGTGGAGGTGTGAAGGTGGAGTGTGTGAGTGATGGTGGAGGTGTGAAGGTGGAGTGTGTGAGTGATGGTGGAGGTGTGAAAGTGGAGTGTGTGAGTGATGGTGGAGGTGTGAAGGTGGAGTGTGTGAGTGATGGTGGAGGTGTGAAAGTGGAGTGTGTGAGTGATGGTGGAGGTGTGAAAGTGGAGTGTGTGAGTGATGGTGGAGGTGTGAAGGTGGAGTGTGTGAGTGATGGTGGAGGTGTGAAGGTGGAGTGTGAGTGATGGTGGAGGTGTGAAGGTGGAGTGTGTGAGTGATGGTGGAGGTGTGAAAGTGGAGTGTGTGAGTGATGGTGGAGGTGTGAAGGTGGAGTGTGTGAGTGATGGTGGAGGTGTGAAGGTGGAGTGTGTGAGTGATGGTGGAGGTGTGAAGGTGGAGTGTGTGAGTGATGGTGGAGGTGTGAAAGTGGAGTGTGTGAGTGATGGTGGAGGTGTGAAGGTGGAGTGTGTGAGTGATGGTGGAGGTGTGAAGGTGGAGTGTGAGTGATGGTGGAGGTGTGAAGGTGGAGTGTGTGAGTGATGGTGGAGGTGTGAAGGTGGAGTGTGTGAGTGATGGTGGAGGTGTGAAAGTGGAGTGTGTGAGTGATGGTGGAGGTGTGAAGGTGGAGTGTGTGAGTGATGGTGGAGGTGTGAAGGTGGAGTGTGTGAGTGATGGTGGAGGTGTGAAGGTGGAGTGTGTGAGTGATGGTGGAGGTGTGAAGGTGGAGTGTGAGTGATGGTGGAGGTGTGAAGGTGGAGTGTGAGTGATGGTGGAGGTGTGAAAGTGGAGTGTGTGAGTGATGGTGGAGGTGTGAAAGTGGAGTGTGTGAGTGATGGTGGAGGTGTGAAAGAGGAGTGTGTTCGTGATGGTGGAGGTGTGAAAGTGGAGTGTGTGAGTGATGGTGGAGGTGTGAAAGTGGAGTGTGTGAGTGATGGTGGAGGTGTGAAGGTGGAGTGTGTGAGTGATGGTGGAGGTGTGAAAGTGGAGTGTGTGAGTGATGGTGGAGGTGTGAAAGTGGAGTGTGTGAGTGATGGTGGAGGTGTGAAGGTGGAGTGTGTGAGTGATGGTGGAGGTGTGAAGGTGGAGTGTGTGAGTGATGGTGGAGGTGTGAAGGTGGAGTGTGTGAGTGATGGTGGAGGTGTGAAGGTGGAGTGTGTGAGTGATGGTGGAGGTGTGAAGGTGGAGTGTGTGAGTGATGGTGGAGGTGTGAAGGTGGAGTGTGTGAGTGATGGTGGAGGTGTGAAGGTGGAGTGTGTGAGTGATGGTGGAGGTGTGAAAGTGGAGTGTGTGAGTGATGGTGGAGGTGTGAAGGTGGAGTGTGTGAGTGATGGTGGAGGTGTGAAGGTGGAGTGTGTGAGTGATGGTGGAGGTGGGAGGGGCTGTCAGTCTGCCCCAGGGCAGCTGTGGCTGCAGCAGCAGCACCACCGGGTCTGAGTGAATGAATAAAAGTGTAAAGTGTCTTTGAGTGTCCAGAAAAGCATAAACCTGATGCATTCTTATTCTTCTTCCTACAGTATTTATACTGTTCTGTTTTCTTCCTCTCAGGTTCTCGGGGGAGCCGCTGCTCTCTGTGCTCTCTGCCGCCCCCTGGCAGTGTAACGTGGGCGCGGCGCTGCTCTGGCCCCTGCAGCTGCACTGGTTCAGACTCCTGTGCCGGGCCGCGGGGCGCTCTCTGACCAGCGGGGGGCGCTCTCTGACCACAAACACAGGTGAGACTAAGCTAACCCGTTAGCCGCTAACCCGTTAGCCGCTAACCCGTTAGCCACTAACCCGTTAGCCGCCAACCCGTTAGCCGCCAACCCGTTAGCCGCCAACCCGTTAGCCGCCGCGTGCCAAACAGGAAGTGCTCCAGGAGGCTCTTGGGGCTCCTTCACATTAGGATCTTGTCGTCCCTCTGTCTGTACCTGCTGCTCTGAGCCTCGTCATTCTGGACTTAAACTGTTCGTCTGAAGCCGCCACACAGGATCCTGAACTTTTCATTTCTCTGTTTTGTTCCTAAATCAAGATCTGAACATAAATAACGGACCAATCAGACGCCTTCATTCCCCGAGGCCCCTCCCCCTAGTGTTAGCAACAGGTTTGATTGACAGCTCGTTTCGTTGCTAAGTAAGTTCCCTTCCCGCTTTCCCCCGAGTGACGATTTCTGAAATAAAATGACAAAATATCTCAGTCACAATATCTAATGTGACTAGAATCTGAACGAGCAGAATTTAACGAGCATAAAGTAAAGAGAATTTGGTTAAATTGTGACTCTGTTGTTGTTCGTACGGAACAGAACAAACAACATAAATCAGTGACTTAAACTCTTTAAAGCTCAAAGTTTCTTCTTCTTGTGCAGAATCAGGTAAATCCAGTGTCCTGCAGGTGCAGAGTATCACATCCATAGTCCGTATATATGATGCATCAGCTCTGCCAGGAGGAGGCGCCACATTTAACCTCCTCACTCATGATTGGCTCTTGTGTTGCTATGATACTCGCGGGAGGATTTCCAAATATGGACCTGGCTCCAGATTCGCTCCTGTAACCGTGGCAACAGGAGCCTCATGTGAGCGACGCTGTGGAGACGTCACTCACTCAGACACTCAGAGAAACGCTCTATGGCTGAGACGCATTCTGCTCACCTGCGCCTCCATCTCTAACCCTGCTCTACTCAGATGTTCCGTAGTGGGGCTTTAAACCTCTCCTTTAAACTGTTCCTTGCTCCATGTTTCTTCACTTTGACCTTCTGAAGTCGTTTTTGGAATGATTCATGTTTGAGAAATCTTTAATCTCTTATTTTCAAGACTCACACTTTGTTGTGATGACATTTACAGTTTAGTCCTGGTTTAGTCCTGGTTTAGTCCTGGTTTAGTCCTGGTTTAGTCCTGGTTTAGTCCTGGTTTAGTCCTGGTTTAATCCTGGTTTAGTCCTGGTTTAGTCCTGGTTTAATCCTGGTTTAGTCCTGGTTTAGACCTGGTTTAGTCCTGGTTTAGTCCTGGTTTAGTCCTGGTTTAATCCTGGTTTAGTCCTGGTTTAGACCTGGTTTAGTCCTGGTTTAGTCCTGGTTTAGACCTGGTTTAATCCTGGTTTAGTCCTGGTTTAGACCTGGTTTAGTCCTGGTTTAGTCCTGGTTTAGACCTGGTTTAGTCCTGGTTTAGACCTGGTTTAGACCTGGTTTAGACCTGGTTTGGTCCTGGTTTAGACCTGGTTTAGACCTGGTTTAGACCTGGTTTAATCCTGGTTTAGACCTGGTTTAGTCCTGGTTTAGTCCTGGTTTAGACCTGGTTTGGTCCTGGTTTAGACCTGGTTTAGACCTGGTTTAGACCTGGTTTAATCCTGGTTTAGTCCTGGTTTAGTCCTGGTTTAGTCCTGGTTTAGACCTGGTTTAGTCCTGGTTTAGACCTGGTTTAGTCCTGGTTTAGTCCTGGTTTAGTCCTGGTTTAGTCCTGGTTTGGTCTTGGTTTAGTCCAGGTTTAGTCCTGGTTTAGACCTGGTTTAGACCTGGTTTAGACCTGGTTTAATCCTGGTTTAGACCTGGTTTAGTCCTGGTTTAGACCTGGTTTAGACCTGGTTTAGACCTGGTTTAATCCTGGTTTAGACCTGGTTTAGTCCTGGTTTAGTCCTGGTTTAGTCCTGGTTTAGACAGTGACTGTTCTGCGCCTCATTTAAACTGCTGCACATAATAAAGCGGTCCCTCACTGCTGCCCTCTTGTGGTCACAGGGGGCGGCGCTCAGACTGAAGCCAACGGGACGAATCTGCACCGAGACTGAAGCCGCTTCTGTTTGTTTCTCTTTATTATTGATGTGAATGTTCATAAAACTGTTTGTCACGTGTCTGTTTCACTTTTTATTTCTCCTTAAACTTTAGTCCAGAGCAGCAGCAGAACGGGATGAAGGAAAAACAAAAGTACTGCACTGTTTTACATTTTAGGTCCCGGTACTTTAGTTAAGTGCATTTTAAAGTGGAGACTTTTTACTTTTACTTCAATACTTCTGAGAGAGGATATCAGTACATTTAGTCCTGGTTTAGACCTGGTTTAATCCTGGTTTAGACCTGGTTTAGTCCTGGTTTAATCCTGGTTTAATCCTGGTTTAGACCTGATTTAGACCTGGTTTAGACCTGGTTTAGTCCTGGTTTAGTCCTGGTTTAGACCTGGTTTAGACCTGGTTTAGTCCTGGTTTAGTCCTGGTTTAGTCCTGGTTTAGTTCTGGTTTAGACCTGGTTTAGTCTTGGTTTAGACCTGGTTTAGACCTGGTTTAGACCTGGTTTAGTACTGGTTTAGACCTGGTTTAGACCTGGTTTAGTACTGGTTTAGACCTGGTTTAGACCTGGTTTAGTACTGGTTTAGACCTGGTTTAATCCTGGTTTAGTCCTGGTTTAGACCTGGTTTAGACCTGGTTTAGTCCTGGTTTAGACCTGGTTTAGACCTGGTTTAGTCCTGGTTTAGACCTGGTTTAGACCTGGTTTAGTACTGGTTTAGACCTGGTTTAATCCTGGTTTAGTCCTGGTTTAGACCTGGTTTAGACCTGGTTTAGTCCTGGTTTAGACCTGGTTTAATCCTGGTTTAGACCTGGTTTAGACCTGGTTTAGACCTGGTTTAGACCTGATTTAGTCCTGGTTTAGACCTGGTTTAGACCTGGTTTAGTCCTGGTTTAGACCTGGTTTAGACCTGGTTTAGTCCTGATTTAGTCTTGGTTTAGTTCTGGTTTAGTCCTGGTTTAGACCTGGTTTAGTCCTGGTTTAGACCTGGTTTAGACCTGGTTTAGACCTGGTTTAGTCCTGATTTAGTCCTGATTTAGTCTTGGTTTAGTCCTGGTTTAGTCCTGGTTTAGACCTGGTTTAGTCTTGGTTTAGTTCTGGTTTAGTCCTGGTTTAGACCTGGTTTAGTCCTGGTTTAGTCCTGGTTTAGACCTGGTTTAGTCCTGGTTTAGACCTGGTTTAGACCTGGTTTAGTCCTGGTTTAGTCCTGGTTCAGTCTTGATTTAGTCTTGGTTTAGTTCTGGTTTAGTCCTGGTTTAGACCTGGTTTAGTCCTGGTTTAGTCCTTGTTTAGACCTGGTTTAGACCTGGTTTAGACCTGGTTTAGTCCTGGTTTAGTCCTGATTTAGTCTTGGTTTAGTTCTGGTTTAGTTCTGGTTTAGACCTGGTTTAGTCCTGGTTTAGACCTGGTTTAGTCCTGGTTTAGTCCTGGTTTAGTCCTGGTTTAGTCCTGGTTTAGTGCTTCAGTAAAGTGCTTCCCCAAATCTCGCGAGAACAGCGGCAGAGCGAGATTCTCGTGAGGACGCATCTTCAGATTTAGCAACAAAAACAGCTTCGGGAAAAATGCGCGTTTCTGCCTAAAACTGGATCCGAGCGGGACTCATGGAGCAGATCTACCCGGAGGAGAGTGCGTGGAGCCCGGCCTGTGCTCTCCAGGTACAGCCGCCCCTTTCAGCCGCAAACAGCCGCTTTAGAAAGAGCAGGGCAATAATGGCTAACTAGCACAAGCTAACGGGATTAGCCTGGTTAGCTCAGCCCGCTAACCCTCCGCTGGGGTTTGGGGGATTCTGTCTGTGCTCCCCCCGAAAAGAAGCTCCAGGCCCCCGGGAGGAGTGCGTACCCCGGGGACAGAGCGTGTACCCGGGCTGTGATCCGCTGTGAGCCCCGGGGCAGAGGACCGGGCGGCTCCGTTAGCTCCGCGGCTAACTCGGGCTCGGAGCGGTGAATGAGGAGCAGCTCCGGGGCTCGGGATGTTCACGGGGAGGCTCCAGCTGTCACCCCGGGGACAGAGCGCTCCGAGCCGGGCAGAGGAGGGCGGGGGACCGGGTCTGGAGCTCCGCACGGACCCGGGTTCGGACACGACAGGATGGAGCTGCGGTGTGACCCAAAACCCCGGGCTCCCCTGACCCTAAAACCCAGAACCCAGGAGCCTGCGGTGGCCCCGGGGTTCAGCTTTAGTCTAAAAATAAGATTAACTAAAAATACTAATATTGAAATGTCCTTTATTGTGCAAAACTGACTCCTGTGAGCTTAAAGTCCGGTTCTGATGTTCGTCACACACAGAGCTGGAGTTGTGTTTGTTTCATTCACACATGTTTGAGGAACTCTTTATTATTCGTCTGTAGGGATGTAACAATAACGTAACTCTGCTCAAAGGTCCCAATAATCTGGTGGAGCATCACAATATCTGGAACCCCAAGTCTCTTTGCTTAAATGAACAGTTCTGATGCAGAAATAGCGGAAAAAAAACAGAGGGAACTACATAGACCATGATCCTTTGCTCCGTTTCAGTGCAGACGACATGAAGAAATAACTGTTCTAAACACTTTTACATCTTCATTCTTTGGATTAAGTCTGTGAAGCATTTTTAGAGGAAAAAGTGGCAGATTCACAGTTTTATTTTGTAATAAATCTGGTCCAGTGAGATGTTTATGGTGTAAATCTGGTCCAGAGAGATTTGGATTTCGTTCCGTCCCTAATGACAATAAATGTTGCACCAAACGACTGAAGCATTTTAGAGTCAGTCTGTTATTCTGTAGAAGATCGTAATATCGTGAGTTTTCCCACGATATCGCAGTAAATATCGTACCGTGAGGTTCAGACTGTGGCCGTATCGTATCGAGAGACTCGGATATCGTTACACTTGTAGTAACTCCGTCACCTGTGAGTTTAACTGCGGCGTTTTCTGTGGATTCTCGTTGTTTAGCTTTAGTTTGCTGCTGGTCATGTTTCGTAGAGACAGGTCAATAAATCAGTACGATATTTGTATTTTTAGCATATCGGTTTATCTGTGTTTAGTTTTGGCTGAACTGCTGCCTGAAAATCCCCATAAACTGCATCTTATTACAGCTGTTGTGTTTTGGGACTGTGGGGAAAACACTGTGGGTGAGTCGAGTTTGTGAGAATTGCAGAATTTGGGGAAAATGATCCAGACCAGCCCCAAAATCCCCAAATATCATCAGAGTTGTTTTTTCTCGATTATAAAAATCTATATCGGACGTGAAAAAGTCTGTATCGGTGGATCTGCAGTGATAAGTCTGTGTGTCTCGGCAGCGTCAGCTGATGTTTCATGTTTTAATTCAGGATGTAACAGTAACAGAAACGTCATGATATCGTCAAAAGTCTCACATTAACATCGTTTAGACCTGGATTAGTTTAGGTTTGGTTTACTCCTGGTTTAGACCTGGTTTAGACCTGGTTTAGACCTGGTTTGGACCTGGTTTAGACCTGGTTTGGACCTGGTTTGGACCTGGTTTAGTCCTGGTTTGGACCTGGTTTAGACCTGGTTTGGACCTGGTTTAGACCTGGTTTGGACCTGGTTTGGACCTGGTTTGGACCTGGTTTGGACCTGGTTTGGACCTGGTTTAGACCTGGTTTAGACCTGGTTTGGACCTGGTTTACTCCTGGTTTAGACCTGGTTTAGTCCTGGTTTAGACCTGGTTTAGACCTGGTTTAGTCCTGGTTTAGACCTGGTTTAGACCTGGTTTAGACCTGGTTTACTCCTGGTTTAGACCTGGTTTAGACCTGGTTTAGACCTGGTTTAGACCTGGTTTGGACCTGGTTTGGACCTGGTTTAGACCTGGTTTGGACCTGGTTTGGACCTGGTTTGGACCTGGTTTGGACCTGGTTTGGACCTGGTTTAGACCTGGTTTAGACCTGGTTTACTCCTGGTTTAGACCTGGTTTAGACCTGGTTTAGACCTGGTTTAGACCTGGTTTGGACCTGGTTTAGACCTGGTTTGGACCTGGTTTGGACCTGGTTTGGACCTGGTTTGGACCTGGACCACTGAGGGATTCCACAGATATAAGGACACATGGGAATAGAATTTTAATTCTATTTAATGTGGAAAATCACTGGAGATCATCTAAAAAAAGAGGGTTTTTATTTTCATTGTTGGATCAGAATCGGTGTCGAGTCTCAAGTTTGTTCCTTGATAAAGAAATCGAGTGTGAAATGTTTGAAATATTCGTCTGGTGGGTGAAATGATCTGTTTCTCTGCCCTGACCGTGTCCTTTGTCTTTTCAGAATGTGCTGCGGTGGATTTGAGGCTCAAAGCTCAAACTTCGGATCGTTAAAAACATGTAGTTCCTCGAGTCGACGCCTCTTCGCTGAAAACATGGCTCTCTTGTCCAATCACAGCCCGCGGAGCCCCGACGCCACTGTCCAATCAGATTCACCGATACTCAAATAATAGCGGCACCTCCAGCGCAGCAGTGCCCCTCAAACCCAGGCCAGAGCTTTGCACTTTCAAACCGCCTCATTCTCAAAACACTATTTAAACATTTCCCCTTTAATTTAAGCCACTTTTGACTGAAACCTGAAACATTTCGAGAGATTCTTCTTTTTGGCAGCCATTTTGAATTTTGACTGAAAATGTGCGATTTTTTTTTTTTTTTTTTGGGACATTTTAAACTTCAAATGTTTATGGAACAAATTCGACTGAGAAACGTGAAAGAAATCTGATTCTGAGCCACGTCTGAAGCAGCGTCAAAGAGACTCACTGTTTTATCTGTCGTTTTGCTTTTGTTCGTTTCTGGCGGACGTGAGCCTCGACCGACATTTCGTCCAAACCCCCGGAGGCCCGAGCGCCAAGGGTCTGACGCTCGACTTTTGGAGATTAATCGTTTTTGTAAAATACATTTCAGTTTTGGAGTTTTCAGACAAACGGCGTCGCGATGTGGGACACTGAAGACTGAGCGCAAACTCCCGCCGTTTTCTGTGGTGCCATGTTTGACCCCTGACCCCTGACCCCTGACCCCGACCTTCTCCTTCGGATCGTTTCTTGTGGACTTCCTGACGCTGTGATTCTCGACGGTGGCTCGACCGTCGGCGCCATGTTGGAGACTTGACTCTGACCTCTGACCCCTCTGGAGTGACTTCCTGTTGTCCGGCTGCTCTGGTCTCTGATTGGACGACATGAACGGCGCCTTGCTGACTCCGCCCAGCCCTCGAGCGGCAAACTCTTCGCCGCTGCCTCCTTCGCCGTCGCCCTCGCCCTCTCCCCCCTCGCCCTCGCTCCTGCCCCTGATGCCCCGCCCCTCTCCGCTGCCCGCGCTGGTGACTCCGCCCCCCGCGCCGCACCTGTCCTCTCACCTGTCGTCTCACCTGTCGTCCCTGTCGGACACGCCCACGCCCTCGCCCTCGCCGTGCCTCAGCTGGACAGAGTTCTGTGAGCTTCATGCTCGCGTCGCCGCGGGAGACTTCGCCCGACACTTTCGTGCGTTCCTCTTGGAGAATCCGCACTACTCGCCCGACTCGGCCGCCGCCTTCTGCCGCCGCTTTACCGACCGCTTCGTGCGACACTTTCAGAGCGAACTGCAGGGGGCGCCGCAGAGCAGCGCCGCGGCCGGGAGGGAGGAGACGGTGAGTGTGTAAATGTTACAGAGGGTTAGAAGCTCGTCTCCATGGAGACGCCGCTGCTCTGCCTGATGATTGATGATTATTCAAGCTAGGGATGGTTCCCTGTGGGCTTTTAAAACCAACACCAGTGTTTGCTGATACCGATGGTTCCTCTCGAGGTTCCTCTGACGTTCCTCTGTCTCCTCTGGTGGTTCCTCTGTCTCCTCTGGTGGTTCCTCTGTCTCCTCTGACGTTCCTCTGTCTCCTCTGACGTTCCTCTGTCTCCTCTGACGTTCCTCTGTCTCCTCTGACGTTCCTCTGTCTCCTCTGGTGGTTCCTCTGTCTCCTCTGGTGGTTCCTCTGTCTCCTCTGGTGGTACCTCTGTCTCTTCTGGTGGTTCCTCTGTCTCCTCTGGTGGTTCCTATGTCTCCTCTGGTGGTACCTCTGTCTCCTCTGGTGATTCCTCTGTCTCCTCTGGTGGTTCCTATGTCTCCTCTGGTGGTTCCTCTGTCTCCTCTGGTGGTACCTCTGTCTCCTCTGGTGGTTCCTCTGTCTCCTCTGGTGGTTCCTCTGTCTCCTCTGGTGGTTCCTATGTCTCCTCTGGTGGTACCTCTGTCTCCTCTGGTGGTTCCTCTGTCTCCTCTGACGTTTCTCTGTCTCCTCTGATGGTTCCCCTGGTGTTCCTCTGATGGTTCCTCTGTCTCCTCTGATGGTTCCTCTGTCTCCTCTGGTGGTTCCTCTGTCTCCTCTGGTGGTACCTCTGTCTCCTCTGGTGGTTCCTATGTCTCCTCTGGTGGTTCCTCTGTCTCCTCTGGTGGTTCCTATGTCTCCTCTGGTGGTTCCTCTGTCTCCTCTGGTGGTTCCTCTGTCTCCTCTGGTGGTTCCTCTGTCTCCTCTGGTGGTTCCTATGTCTCCTCTGGTGGTTCCTATGTCTCCTCTGGTGGTTCCTCTGTCTCCTCTGGTGGTTCCTCTGTCTCCTCTGGTGGTTCCTATGTCTCCTCTGGTGGTTCCTATGTCTCCTCTGGTGGTTCCTCTGTCTCCTCTGGTGGTTCCTCTGTCTCCTCTGGTGGTTCCTCTGTCTCCTCTGACGTTTCTCTGTCTCCTCTGATGGTTCCTCTGTCTCCTCTGGTGGTACCTCTGTCTCCTCTGGTGGTACCTCTGTCTCCTCTGGTGGTTCCTCTGTCTCCTCTGACGTTTCTCTGTCTCCTCTGGTGGTTCCTCTGTCTCCTCTGGTGGTACCTCTGTCTCCTCTGGTGGTTCCTATGTCTCCTCTGGTGGTTCCTCTGTCTCCTCTGGTGGTACCTCTGTCTCCTCTGGTGGTTCCTCTGTCTCCTCTGACGTTTCTCTGTCTCCTCTGATGGTTCCCCTGGTGTTCCTCTGATGGTTCCTCTGTCTCCTCTGATGGTTCCCCTGGTGTTCCTCTGGTGGTACCTCTGTCTCCTCTGGTGGTTCCTCTGTCTCCTCTGACGTTTCTCTGTCTCCTCTGATGGTTCCCCTGGTGTTCCTCTGGTGGTTCCTATGTCTCCTCTGGTGGTTCCTCTGTCTCCTCTGGTGGTACCTCTGTCTCCTCTGGTGGTTCCTCTGTCTCCTCTGATGGTTCCCCTGGTGTTCCTCTGATGGTTCCTCTGTCTCCTCTGATGGTTCCTCTGTCTCCTCTGGTGGTACCTCTGTCTCCTCTGGTGGTTCCTCTGTCTCCTCTGACGTTTCTCTGTCTCCTCTGATGGTTCCCCTGGTGTTCCTCTGATGGTTCCTCTGTCTCCTCTGATGGTTCCTCTGTTCCTCAGCTGTGCTCGTGGGCGCCTCAGTCTGACGGGACGTCTCTGGAGGATGAGGAGGCCCTGTCCCCGGTCTCGGCTCCTCCTCGCGTTCTGACCAAACCGCCGTGTGTCTCCGCCTCCCGCCTGGACGCTCCCGCCCACCCGCCGTCCTCCTCTTCCTCCTGCTCCTCCTCCGTGGGCGGGAACAACGGGCGCCGGCCAGCGGGGAACGGCGCCGCGCCCGTCGAGGAACAGGAGGAACCGGAGGAGGAGAGCTGGACCGGGACGGCGTCGATCGGAGAAGAGGAGAGAGGGGGCGCCGTCGAGCAGGGAGAGGGCGCAGACACGTCCCAGAACCACAGCAGGTACCAACGTCTGCTCCTGCCTGCTCCTCTGGGCCTGTGTGGGTCTGTGTGGTTCCTGACGGTTCTGTGTGGTTCCTGACAGTTCTGTGTGGTTATGTGTGGTTCCTGATGGTTCCTGACGGTTCTTGATGGTTCCTGATGGTTCCTGATTATTCTTGATAGTTCTTGATGGTTCTGTGTGGTTCGTGATGGTTCTGTTCCTGATGGTTCCTGATGGTTCCTGATGGTTCCTGATGGTTCCTGACAGTTCTTTCTGGTTCTTGATGGTTCTGTTCTGTTCTAGTTCTAAAGGGAACGGTTCCAAGAGGCTGAAGAAGCGTTTTTCTCTGAGGAACATGAGCAGGAGTGTGAGAGGAATTCTTCACTGGAGGAGCACATCCACCGAGCTCCCACAGAGCTACAGTTACACCATGGGGGTCCAGGTCAGTCCTGGTTTAGTCCTGGTTTAGTCCTGGTTTAGTCCTGGTTTAGTCCTGGTTTAGTCCTGGTTCAGTCCTGGTTTAGTCCTGGTTCAGTCCTGGTTTAACACAGGTTTAGTCCTGGTTCAGTCCTGGTTTAGTCCTGGTTTAGTCCTGGTTTAGTCCTGGTTTAGTCCTGGTTCAGTCCTGGTTTAGTCCTGGTTCAGTCCTGGTTTAACACAGGTTTAGTCCTGGTTTAGTCCTGGTTTAGTCCTGGTTTAGTCCTGGTTCAGTCCTGGTTCAGTCCTGGTTTAACACAGGTTTAGTCCTGGTTTAGTCCTGGTTCAGTCCTGGTTTAGTCCTGGTTCAGTCCTGGTTTAACACAGGTTTAGTCCTGGTTTAGTCCTGGTTTAGTCCTGGTTTAGTCCTGGTTTAGTCCTGGTTCAGTCCTGGTTTAGTCCTGGTTTAGTCCTGGTTTAGTCCTGGTTTAGTCCTGGTTTAGTCCTGGTTCAGTCCTGGTTTAGTCCTGGTTCAGTCCTGGTTTAACACAGGTTTAGTCCTGGTTTAGTCCTGGTTCAGTCCTGGTTTAGTCCTGGTTCAGTCCTGGTTTAGTCCTGGTTTAGTCCTGGTTCAGTCCTGGTTCAGTCCTGGTTTAACACAGGTTTAGTCCTGGTTTAGTCCTGGTTCAGTCCTGGTTTAGTCCTGGTTTAGTCCTGGTTTAGTCCTGGTTTAGTCCTGGTTTAGTCCTGGTTTAGTCCTGGTTTAGTCCTGGTTTAGTCCTGGTTCAGTCCTGGTTTAGTCCTGGTTCAGTCCTGGTTTAGTCCTGGTTTAGTCCTGGTTTAGTCCTGGTTTAGTCCTGGTTCAGTCCTGGTTTAGTCCTGGTTCAGTCCTGGTTTAACACGGGTTTAGTCCTGGTTTAGTCCTGGTTCAGTCCTGGTTTAGTCCTGGTTTAGTCCTGGTTTAACACAGGTTTAGTCCTGGTTTAGTCCTGGTTCAGTCCTGGTTTAGTCCTGGTTTAGTCCTGGTTTAGTCCTGGTTTAGTCCTGGTTTAGTCCTGGTTTAGTCCTGGTTCAGTCCTGGTTTAGTCCTGGTTCAGTCCTGGTTTAACACAGGTTTAGTCCTGGTTTAGTCCTGGTTCAGTCCTGGTTTAGTCCTGGTTTAGTCCTGGTTTAACACAGGTTTAGTCCTGGTTTAGTCCTGGTTCAGTCCTGGTTTAGTCCTGGTTTAGTCCTGGTTTAGTCCTGGTTTAGTCCTGGTTTAGTCCTGGTTCAGTCCTGGTTTAGTCCTGGTTCAGTCCTGGTTTAACACAGGTTTAGTCCTGGTTTAGTCCTGGTTCAGTCCTGGTTTAGTCCTGGTTCAGTCCTGGTTTAGTCCTGGTTTAGCCCTGGTTTAGCCCTGGTTTAGTCCTGGTTTAGTCCTGGTTTAGTCCTGGTTTAGCCCTGGTTCAGTCCTGGTTCAGTCCTGGTTCAGTCCTGGTTCAGTCCTGGTTCAGTCCTGGTTCAGTCCTGGTTTAGACCTGGTTTAGTCCTGGTTCAGTCCTGGTTTAACACAGGTTTAGTCCTGGTTTAGTCCTGGTTCAGTCCTGGTTTAATACAGACTCTCTCTCTCTGTCAGGAGGGGGGTAAGCGCTCGCCAGGTGCGCCCCCGTTGATGCCCGTGTCCCTGTCGATGCCCCTGTCGCTGCCGCACTCCTCGTCCTCGTCTCTGTCCCAGGACCTGTCGAGCCGTCGCCGCAGCAACGGAGAAAACCCGCAGCACAAGGACAAGTGGACCCAGCGCCTGGACAAACTGCGCCTGTCACGCTCGCCCCCGCCCGCCCTCAGCATGGCACCTGTCGCACCTGTCTCCAGCACGCCGCCCTCCTCCGCCTCACTGCCGCCCAGCGCCAGCAGGAAGCCCGGCAGACTGGTACTCTGCACTTTTACTCTTCAGACACAAACAGAAATGACTTATTCTACAGTCCAATACTGAACTATAGAATGAAACCAAAGATCTAAACCTGTTTTAGGCTCAAGCATTTGTTTAAGAAATAAAAATAGAAACGATTTCTTACAAATAACTTAAAATAGTGTAAAATAATCCTGTTAATAGTGAACAGGAGGAGGACACTGGGCCTCAGGTGTATTTCTCAGTCCCTCTGAGCCTCTTCGTCCTGACTCCTGCAGCGGCTTTTCCCAGAACAAACCTCAGATTCATTTCTTCTGTAAAGGCGCCGACAGCCGCAGAGCTTCTACCTTCAGCAGCTCCACAAGTTTCTCTTTTTCTGTGATAGTTTCATCTTCCTCGGCCTTTTGCCTTTGTCGTGCAGAACGTTTCCTCCACATTGTGGTTTTGTCCTGGAGAAAAGTTGCAAAGGTAAATGTGTCGGTCTGAACAGAGACGAGGCCCAGAAACTGTGGACACTGGTCTGAGGGAAAGACCAACGTGACTTTTCCACTTCTGGACGACCTCAGCCTCAGGATTCAGAACACAAGGCACTGGGGGAAAGGTGAAGCACGTCATAGCGACGGTTCACTGTACTCTCAAAGTTTAACCCTTCCAGACCCACGGAATCGTACACGACACCGGGGAATATGTTTTATATAATCGTGCAGAACTTTTCACCCTTAAGATAGAAACTTACTTTTTTCCCTTGAAAAGCTGAGAAAAGCGACTTACCGAGCATTTTTCCGGCTTTATCCTGCGTCTCCCACGGTGCGCGATGACAGAGCGAAAACGAGTGTCCAACAGGAACTTTGTTTTCCCCAAACTCATGCGCTCCGTCCATTTTGATGGAGCCAAACTTTGCCAAAGAGTGAAGTGAGTCAAGATGGTCGACTCCTCTGACTGTGTGTGTTTATAACGAGGGAAAAAGTCGCTCTAAGTGGAGTTAATTCTCACACACATGGAAAATGACACATCTTGGTGTGTGTAATTGTGCATCTCTTTCTATTTTTATTTAAAGGTTTATTTCAGTCCAAATGAACAAATCCAAATGTAATTTCCACCCTGGAAATGCAGAAGTGCTGTGGCTCTGGCCGTGGTCCTGACAGGAGCTGTTTCCAGGACTGGACCAGGAAAGTCATGGAGCCACTGCACTTTTTTTGTTTTTAGGGCAATAAGGAGATTTTTAATTTACTTACAGACTTGAGATTTTGCATTTTTGTAGCTCAGGCCCTAAATTAAGCATTTTTGCTGTGGGTTTTGTATAAAAGAGTGAATTTTATTTTCAGTTTTTTTCCCATCTCTATTTCTGGTCCTGTAGCTTTTCTCACAGCCTCATGACACAACTACAGCAGCAGATTGTGAAATAACAGGTTGGACTGAACAAAAGGAGGTAGAACACTTCATTAGGGGGAAAAGGGGCAGTTTGAAAAGCAACATTAAGACAAAAATCCAGGCGAGGAGAAAAGTAGTAAAACTGCCCTTGGGTGTGGAAGGGTTTTAAAGGGCATATTTGTCGGTGATTGTGAATAATTCAGTATATTATTACTTGCAGACCTGTGTGAGGTTAAAGTTCAGGTTCTGGTCTGCAGGTGCGAGAGGGCGGAGTCACTGTCAGCGCGTCGCACGATGACTTCGGGGGCGGGGCATTCTCCGGTTTCTCCTTCGGTCTGCTCCATCACGGCGGCGACAGCAGCCCCGCGGCCAATCACGCGCCAGCGCCGCTCCCGCCCACCGGGGGCAGCGTGGCCTGGAGGGGCGGGCGCTGGCACAAGTGCCGCCTGGTGCTGAGGGAGCGAGAGCGCGACGCCGACAGAGGAGAGGAGTACTACCTCGAGTTCTTCATCCCCCCCAAGGTAAGAGGAGAGGAGTACTACCTCGAGTTCTTCATCCCCCCCAAGGTAAGAGGAGAGGAGTACTACCTCGAGTTCTTCATCCCCCCCAAGGTAAGAGGAGAGGAGTACTACCTCGAGTTCTTCATCCCCCCCAAGGTAAGAGGAGAGCAGTACTACCTCGAGTTCTTCATCCCCCCCAAGGTAAGAGGAGAGGAGTACTACCTCGAGTTCTTCATCCCCCCCAAGGTAAGAGGAGAGCAGTACTACCTCGAGTTCTTCATCCCCCCCAAGGTAAGAGGAGAGGAGTACTACCTCGAGTTCTTCATCCCCCCCAAGGTAAGAGGAGAGGAGTACTACCTCGAGTTCTTCATCCCCCCCAAGGTAAGAGGAGAGGAGTACTACCTCGAGTTCTTCATCCCCCCCAAGGTAAGAGGAGAGGAGTACTACCTCGAGTTCTTCATCCCCCCCAAGGTAAGAGGAGAGGAGTACTACCTCGAGTTCTTCATCCCCCCCAAGGTAAGAGGAGAGGAGTACTACCTCGAGTTCTTCATCCCCCCCAAGGTAAGAGGCCAGTGTGAGAGGCTGGGAAATTACTCCTATGAATACTACGAGAAATACTACTGCTATTATAAATACTACTATAAATACTACTATAAATACTACTACTACTATTATAAATACTACTACTACTATAAATGCTACTGCTATTATAAATGCTACTACTACTATAAATACTACTACTACGACTATTATAAATACTACTACTACTACTATTATAAATACTACTACTACTACTATTATAAATACTACTACTACTACTATTATAAATACTACTACTACTATAAATACTACTACTACTACTATTATAAATACTACTACCATCAATACTATTATAAATTACCATCATCACTACTATTATAAATACCACCTACTACTACTATTATAAATACTACTACTACTACTATTATAAATACTACTACTACTATAAATACTACTACTACTACTATTATAAATACTACTACTACTACTATTATAAATACTACTACTACTATTATAAATACTACTACTACTACTATTATAAATACTACTACTACTATAAATACTACTGCTATTATAAATACTACTACTACGACTATTATAAATACTACCACGGCTACTAATGACATAAATACTACTACTACTACTATTATAAATACTACTACTACTACTATTATAAATACTACTACTACTACTATTATAAATACTACTACTACTACTATTATAAATACTACTACTACTATAAATACTACTACTACTACTATTATAAATACTACTACTACTACTATTATAAATACTACTACTACTACTATTATAAATACTACTACTACTATTATAAATACTACTACTACTACTATTATAAATACTACTACTACTATAAATACTACTGCTATTATAAATACTACTACTACGACTATTATAAATACTACTACTACTACGATTATAAATACTACTACTACTACTATTATAAATACTACTACTACTACTATTATAAATACTACTACTACTACTATTATAAATACTACTACTACTATAAATACTACTATAAATACTATTATAAATACTACTACTACTACTACTACTATAAATACTACTGCTATTATAAATACTACTATAAATACTACTATAAATACTACTACTACTATTATAAATACTACTACTACTATTATAAATACTACTACTATAAATACTACTACTACTATTATAAATACTACTACTACTACTATTATAAATACTACTACTACTATTATAAATACTACTACTACTATAAATACTATTATAAATACTACTACTACTATTATAAATACTACTACTACTATAAATACTATTATAAATACTACTACTACTATTATAAATACTACTACTACTACTATAATAAATACTTACTTACCACCATAAATTTACCATTATAAATACTACTACTACTATTATAAATACTACTACTACTATTATAAATACTACTACTACTATTATAAATACTACTACTACTACTATAATAAATACTTCTACTACTATAAATACTATTATAAATACTACTACTACTATTATAAATACTACTACTATAAATACTACTGCTATTATAAATACTACTATAAATACTACTATAAATACTACTACTACTATTATAAATACTACTACTTCTATTATAAATACTACTACTACTACTATAATAAATACTTCTACTACTATAAATACTATTATAAATACTACTATAAATACTACTATAAATACTACTACTACTATTATAAATACTACTACTACTATTATAAATACTACTACTATAAATACTACTACTACTATTATAAATACTACTACTACTATTATAAATACTACTACTACTACTATAATAAATACTTCTACTACTATAAATACTATTATAAATACTACTACTATAAATACTACTACTACTATTATAAATACTACTACTACTATTATAAATACTACTACTACTACTATAATAAATACTTCTACTACTATAAATACTATTATAAATACTACTACTACTATTATAAATACTACTACTACTATTATAAATACTACTACTACTATTATAAATACTACTACTACTACTATAATAAATACTTCTACTACTATAAATACTATTATAAATACTACTACTACTATTATAAATACTACTACTACTATAAATACTACTTCAGTAACAGATACACTCTTCCTCCTGTGTGTCTGTGGTTCTGTGACACTTTTGTGGTATAATTTTTAACATTTTAAATCCCTCGTCACTAATCTGACTCCTGTGAGATTTAAGCCATGTTCTGCTGTTCCTCCTCACACACACACAGCTGGAGTTGTGTTTTGTTTCATTCACACATGTTTGAAGAACCTTCCAAAGCTCCAGACGCTCTGTTCCACCTTGTGATGTCATGAAGTGGTAGTTTTCGGTAGTTTTACCTTAAGTTTAGTAGAAATTGGCGGCTCCGTCACCGTCCAAATCAAATCAAAGTCATTTTCTGTCCTGTTTGTCACCTGTCGTGTCTCACCTGTCCTGTCTCACCTGTCCTGTCTCTCCTCAGGCGTCGAAGCCTCGTCTCAGCGCCCCCTGCTGTTCCATCGTGGACGTGAGGAGCACCACAGCTCTGGAGATGCCCGACAAAGAGAACACCTTCCTCCTGCAGGTAACGCAGTACAAGTACTACTACTAATACTATAAACACGACTACTAATACTATAAACACGATTACTAATACTACAAGTACTACTACTAATACTACAAATACTACTACTAATACTATAAACACGACTACTAATACTATAAACACGACTACTAATACTACAAGTACTACTACTAATACTATAAACACGACTACTAATACTACAAATACTACTACTAATACTATAAACACGACTACTAATACTATAAACACGACTACTAATACTATAAACACGACTACTAATACTATAAACACGACTACTAATACTATAAACACGACTACTAATACTACAAGTACTACTACTAATACTACAAGTACTACTACTAATACTATAAACACGACTACTAATACTATAAACACGACTACTAATACTACAAGTACTACTACTAATACTATAAACACGACTACTAATACTACAAATACTACTACTAATACTATAAACACGACTACTAATACTATAAACACGACTACTAATACTATAAACACGATTACTAATACTACAAGTACTACTACTAATACTATAAACACGACTACTAATACTACAAATACTACTACTAATACTATAAACACGACTACTAATACTATAAACACGACTACTAATACTATAAACACGACTACTAATACTATAAACACGACTACTAATACTATAAACACGACTACTAATACTATAAACACGACTACTAATACTATAAACACGACTACTAATACTATAAACACGACTACTAATACTATAAACACGACTACTAATACTACAAGTACTACTACTAATACTATAAACACGACTACTAATACTATAAACACGATTACTAATACTACAAGTACTACTACTAATACTACAAATACTACTACTAATACTATAAACACGACTACTAATACTATAAACACGACTACTAATACTATAAACACGACTACTAATACTACAAGTACTACTACTAATACTACAAATACTACTACTAATACTATAAACACGACTACTAATACTATAAACACTACTACTAATACTATAAACACGACTACTAATACTACAAGTACTACTACTAATACTATAAACACGACTACTAATACTATAAACACTACTACTAATACTATAAACACGACTACTAATACTATAAACACGACTACTAATACTATAAACACGACTACTAATACTATAAACACGACTACTAATACTATAAACACGACTACTAATACTATAAACACGACTACTAATACTATAAACACGACTACTAATACTATAAACACGACTACTAATACCACAAGTACTACTACTAATACTACAAACACGACTACTAATACTATAAACACTACTACTAATACTATAAACACGACTACTAATACTATAAACACGACTACTAATACTATAAACACGACTACTAATACTATAAACACGACTACTAATACTACTACTAATACTATAAACACGACTACTAATACTACTACTAATACTATAAACACGACTACTAATACTATAAACACGACTACTAATACTATAAACACGACTACTAATACTATAAACACGACTACTAATACTATAAACACGACTACTAATACTACTACTAATACTACAAACACGACTACTAATACTACTACTAATACTATAAACACGACTACTAATACTATAAACACGACTACTAATACTATAAACACGACTACTAATACTATAAACACGACTACTAATACTATAAACACGACTACTAATACTATAAACACTACTACTAATACTATAAACACGACTACTAATACTACAAACACGACTACTAATACTATAAACACGACTACTAATACTATAAACACGACTACTAATACTATAAACACTACTACTAATACTATAAACACGACTACTAATACTACAAGTACTACTACTAATACTACAAACACGACTACTAATACTATAAACACGACTACTAATACTACAAGTACTACTACTAATACTATAAACACGACTACTAATACTATAAACACGACTACTAATACTATAAACACGACTACTAATACTATAAACACGACTACTAATACTATAAACACTACTACTAATACTATAAACACTACTACTAATACTATAAACACGACTACTAATACTATAAACACGACTACTAATACTATAAACACGACTACTAATACTATAAACACGACTACTAATACTACAAGTACTACTACTAATACTATAAACACGACTACTAATACTATAAACACGACTACTAATACTATAAACACGACTACTAATACTACAAGTACTACTACTAATACTATAAACACGACTACTAATACTATAAACACGACTACTAATACTATAAACACGACTACTAATACTATAAACACGACTACTAATACTATAAACACGACTACTAATACTATAAACACGACTACTAATACTATAAACACGACTACTAATACTACAAGTACTACTACTAATACTATAAACACGACTACTAATACTATAAACACTACTACTAATACTATAAACACGACTACTAATACTACAAACACGACTACTAATACTATAAACACGATTACTAATACTATAAACACGACTACTAATACTACAAGTACTACTACTAATACTATAAACACGACTACTAATACTATAAACACGACTACTAATACTACAAGTACTACTACTAATACTATAAACACTACTACTAATACTATAAACACGACTACTAATACTATAAACACGACTACTAATACTATAAACACGACTACTAATACTATAAACACGACTACTAATACTATAAACACGACTACTAATACTACAAGTACTACTACTAATACTATAAACACGACTACTAATACTATAAACACGACTACTAATACTACAAGTACTACTACTAATACTATAAACACGACTACTAATACTATAAACACGATTACTAATACTACAAGTACTACTACTAATACTACAAATACTACTACTAATACTACAAACACGACTACTAATACTATAAACACGACTACTAATACTACAAACACGACCACTAATACTATAAACACGACTACTAATACTATAAACACGACTACTAATATTACTATAAGTACTACTAATACTATAAGTACTACTACTACTATTTTAAATACGACCACTACTATTATAAATACTACTACTATTATTATAGATGCTACTACTACAACTACTACTTTTACTAATATAAATACTCATACTATTACTGTTGCTCCTACTATGTATATTACCAGTAGTACAAATACTACTGCTACTACTGTACATAGTACAATAAATACTACTACTATACAAATACTACTGCAACAAAGACACTATTACTACTACTATAAATGCTACAAATACTACAATATATGACAAACAATACTAATAATACTTCTGCTACTGTTGTTACTGATACTGCTGCTGCTGTAAATACTACACCAAATACAACTACTATATAAATACACCACCAAATCACCCTTACTACGACTGTAAATATTACGACTACTATGAAGAATGTCTGTGTGACAGATGGATTTATTGCGGGACATTCCAGACAAAGCAATTGTCAGAAAAGTTCCGCAGTGAGTCTTTACTTTGTGCCCCTCTGTTTCAGCTGGACGGGTCGGCGCAGTATATGATCGAGACTCGCGACGCTGTGCAGATGAGGGCCTGGCTCAGTGACATCAGGAACGTCATGTGCCTCAGGTACCGCCCACCGCCGTGATGTCATACGCACGACGCTATATATACTCCACACTATACTCCACACTATACTCCACACTATACTCCACACTATACTCCACACTATACTCCTGCTATACTCCTGCTATACTCCACACTATACTCCTGCTATACTCCACACTATACTCCTGCTATACTCCACACTATACTCCTGCTATACTCCACACTATACTCCTGCTATACTCCTGCTATACTCCACACTATACTCCTGCTATACTCCTGCTATACTCCACACTATACTCCTGCTATACTTCACACTATACTTCTGCTATACTCCACACTATACTCCTGCTATACTCCACACTATACTCCACACTATACTCCTGCTATACTCCTGCTATACTCCTGCTATACTCCACACTATACTCCTGCTATACTCCACACTATACTCCTGCTATACTCCTGCTATACTCCACACTATACTCCTGCTATACTTCACACTATACTTCTGCTATACTCCTGCTATACTCCACACTATACTCCACACTATACTCCACACTATACTCCACACTATACTCCTGCTATACTCCTGCTATACTCCTGCTATACTCCACACTATACTCCTGCTACACTCCACACTATACTCCACACTATACTCCTGCTATACTCCTGCTATACTCCTGCTATACTCCTGCTATACTCCACACTATACTCCTGCTATACTCCTGCTATACTCCTGCTATACTCCTGCTATACTTCACACTATACTTCTGCTATACTCCTGCTATACTCCACACTATACTCCACACTATACTCCTGCTATACTCCTGCTATACTCCTGTTATACTCCACACTATACTCCTGCTATACTCCTGCTATACGCCACACTATACTCCTGCTATACTCCTGCTATACTCCTGCTATACTCCTGTTATACTCCTGTTATACTCCACACTATACTCCTGCTATACTCCTGCTATACTCCACACTATACTCCACACTATACTCCTGCTATACTCCACACTATACTCCTGCTATACTCCACACTATACTCCTGCTATACTCCTGCTATACTCCACACTATACTCCACACTATACTCCTGCTATACTCCACACTATACTCCTGCTATACTCCACACTATACTCCTGCTATACTCCTGCTATACTCCACACTATACTCCACACTATACTCCTGCTATACTCCTGCTATACTCCACACTATACTCCACACTATACTCCTGCTATACTCCTGCTATACTCCACACTATACTCCTGCTATACTCCACACTATACTCCTGCTATACTCCTGCTATACTCCTGCTATACTCCACACTATACTCCTGCTATACTCCACACTATACTCCTGCTATACTCCACACTATACTCCTGCTATACTCCACACTATACTCCTGCTATACTCCACACTATACTCCTGCTATACTCCACACTATACTCCTGCTATACTCCTGCTATACTCCACACTATACTCCTGCTATACTCCACACTATACTCCTGCTATACTCCACACTATACTCCTGCTATACTCCACACTATACTCCTGCTATACTCCTGCTATACTCCTGCTATACTCCACACTATACTCCTGCTATACTCCACACTATACTCCTGCTATACTCCTGCTATACTCCTGCTATACTCCACACTATACTCCTGCTATACTCCTGCTATACTCCACACTATACTCCTGCTATACTCCTGCTATACTCCACACTATACTCCTGCTATACTCCACACTATACTCCTGCTATACTCCACACTATACTCCTGCTATACTCCTGCTATACTCCACACTATACTCCTGCTATACTCCACACTATACTCCTGCTATACTCCACACTATACTCCTGCTATACTCCACACTATACTCCTGCTATACTCCTGCACTCACACCATACCCTGCTATACTCACACTCATACCCTGCTATACTCCACACCATACCCTGCTATACTCCACACCATACTCCTGCCATACTCCACACCATACTCCTGCTATACCCTGCTATACTCCACACTATACTCCTATACTCCACACTATACTCCTGCTATACTCCACAACTCCTGCTATACTCCTGCTATACTCCACACTATACTCCTGCTATACTCCTGCTATACTCCTGCTATACTCCTGCTATACTCCACACTATACTCCTGCTATACTCCACACTATACTCCTGCTATACTCCTGCTATACTCCTGCTATACTCCACACTATACTCCTGCTATACTCCTGCTATACTCCTGCTATACTCCACACTATACTCCTGCTATACTCCACACTATACTCCTGCTATACTCCTGCTATACTCCTGCTATACTCCACACTATACTCCTGCTATACTCCACACTATACTCCACACTATACTCCTGCTATACTCCACACTATACTCCTGCTATACTCCACACTATACTCCTGCTATACTCCACACTATACTCCACACTATACTCCACACTATACTCCTGCTATACTCCACACTATACTCCACACTATACTCCACACTATACTCCTGCTATACTCCTGCTATACTCCTGCTATACTCCACACTATACTCCTGCTATACTCCACACTATACTCCACACTATACTCCTGCTATACTCCTGCTATACTCCACACTATACTCCTGCTATACTCCACACTATACTCCTGCTATACTCCACACTATACTCCACACTATACTCCTGCTATACTCCACACTATACTCCACACTATACTCCACACTATACTCCTGCTATACTCCACACTATACTCCTGCTATACTCCACACTATACTCCACACTATACTCCTGCTATACTCCTGCTATACTCCTGCTATACTCCACACTAGACTCCTGCTATACTACACACTATACCCATACTCCACACTATACTCCTGCTATACTCCACTATACTCCTGCTATACTCCACACTATACTCCACACTATACTCCTGCTATACTCCACACTATACTCCACACTATACTCCACACTATACTCCTGCTATACTCCTGCTATACTCCTGCTATACTCCTGCTATACTCCACACTATACTCCTGCTATACTCCTGCTATACTCCTGCTATACTCCACACTATACTCCTGCTATACTCCACACTATACTCCTGCTATACTTCACACTATACTTCTGCTATACTTCTGCTATACTCCTGCTATACTCCACACTATACTCCACACTATACTCCTGCTATACTCCACACTATACTCCTGCTATACTCCACACTATACTCCTGCTATACTCCACACTATACTCCACACTATACTCCACACTATACTCCTGCTATACTCCACACTATACTCCACACTATACTCCACACTATACTCCTGCTATACTCCTGCTATACTCCTGCTATATTCCACACTATACTCCTGCTACACTCCACACTATACTCCACACTATACTCCTGCTATACTCCTGCTATACTCCTGCTATACTCCACACTATACTCCTGCTATACTCCTGCTATACTCCTGCTATACTCCTGCTATACTCCACACTATACTCCTGCTATACTCCTGCTATACTCCTGCTATACTTCACACTATACTTCTGCTATACTCCTGCTATACTCCACACTATACTCCACACTATACTCCTGCTATACTCCTGCTATACTCCTGTTATACTCCACACTATACTCCTGCTATACTCCTGCTATACTCCTGTTATACTCCACACTATACTCCTGCTATACTCCTGCTATACTCCACACTATACTCCTGCTATACTCCACACTATACTCCTGCTATACTCCTGCTATACTCCACACTATACTCCACACTATACTCCTGCTATACTCCACACTATACTCCTGCTATACTCCACACTATACTCCTGCTATACTCCTGCTATACTCCTGCTATACTCCACACTATACTCCACACTATACTCCTGCTATACTCCACACTATACTCCTGCTATACTCCACACTATACTCCTGCTATACTCCACACTATACTCCACACTATACTCCTGCTATACTCCACACTATACTCCTGCTATACTCCACACACTATACTCCTGCTATACTCCTGCTATACTCCTGCTATACTCCACACTATACTCCTGCTATACTCCACACTATACTCCACACTATACTCCTGCTATACTCCTGCTATACTCCACACTATACTCCTGCTATACTCCTGCTATACTCCTGCTATACTCCTGCTATACTCCACACTATACTCCTGCTATACTCCTGCTATACTCCACACTATACTCCACACTATACTCCTGCTATACTCCACACTATACTCCTGCTATACTCCACACTATACTCCACACTATACTCCACACTATACTCCTGCTATACTCCTGCTATACTCCTGCTATACTCCACACTATACTCCACACTATACTCCACACTATACTCCACACTATACTCCACACTATACTCCTGTCACACTATACTCCTGTCACACTGCACTCCTGTCACACTGTACTCCTGTCGCACTGTACTCCTGTCACACTGTACTCCTGTCGCACTGTACTCCTGTCACACTGTACTCCTGTCGCACTGTACTCCTGTCACACTGTACTCCTGTCACACTGTACTCCTTTCGCACTGTACTCCTGTCACACTGCACTCCTGTCACACTGTACTCCTGTCACACTGTACTCCTGTCGCACTGTACTCCTGTCACACTATACTCCTGTCACACTGTACTCCTGTCGCACTGTACTCCTGTCACACTGTACTCCTGTCACACTGTACTCCTGTCGCACTGTACTCCTGTCACACTGTACTCCTGTCACACTGTACTCCTGTCGCACTGTACTCCTGTCGCACTGTACTCCTGTCACACTGCACTCCTGTCACACTGTACTCCTGTCGCACTGTACTCCTGTCACACTGTACTCCTGTCGCACTGTACTCCTGTCACACTATACTCCTGTCACACTGTACTCCTGTCGCACTGTACTCCTGTCACACTGCACTCCTGTCACACTGTACTCCTGTCGCACTGTACTCCTGTCACACTGTACTCCTGTCGCACTGTACTCCTGTCACACTGTACTCCTGTCGCACTGTACTCCTGTCACACTATACTCCTGTCACACTGTACTCCTGTCACACTATACTCCTGTCACACTGTACTCCTGTCACACTGTACTCCTGTCACACTGTACTCCTGTCACACTATACTCCTGTCACACTGTACTCCTGTCACACTGTACTCCTGTCACACTATACTCCTGTCACACTATACTCTTGTCACACTATACTCCTGTCACACTGTACTCCTATCACACTGTACTCCTGTCGCACTGTACTCCTGTCACACTATACTCCTGTCGCACTATACTCCTGTCACACTGTACTCCTGTCGCACTATACTCCTGTCACACTGTACTCCTGTCACACTGTACTCCTGTCACACTGTACTCCTGTCACACTGTACTCCTGTCACACTATACTCCTGTCACACTATACTCCTGTCACACTGTACTCCTGTCACACTGTACTCCTGTCACACTATACTCCTGTCACACTGTACTCCTGTCACACTGTACTCCTGTCACACTGTACTCCTGTCACACTATACTCCTGTCACACTGTACTCCTGTCGCACTGTACTCCTGTCACACTGTACTCCTGTCACACTGTACTCCTGTCGCACTGTACTCCTGTCACACTGTACTCCTGTCACACTGTACTCCTGTCGCACTGTACTCCTGTCACACTGCACTCCTGTCACACTGTACTCCTGTCGCACTGTACTCCTGTCGCACTGTACTCCTGTCGCACTGTACTCCTGTCACACTATACTCCTGTCACACTGTACTCCTGTCGCACTGCACTCCTGTCGCACTGCACTCCTGTCGCACTGCACTCCTGTCGCACTGCACTCCTGTCGCACTGCACTCCTGTCGCACTGCACTCCTGTCGCACTGCACTCCTGTCGCACTGCACTCCTGTCGCACTGCACTCCTGTCGCACTGTACTCCTGTCACACTGTACTCCTGTCACACTGTACTCCTGTCACCCTATACTCTGTAATAATTATACTCACTTTATTTTTGGGGGTTTTGTCAGTTTTTATGATGAGGGAACTAAACCAAAACCAAAAGTCTGGGTGACGCTGGGTGAATTTTCCACGTTCAGTATAAGTTTGTTCCTCATTTGTTCGTCTTGTGAGTTATTTTTCCCACTCGATTGAACTCTTTTACTGTTGTTGATTTTTTGGAAGCTCATGACTCTTTAAACAGACGTATGTGGATTTAGTGATGAGGGTCCTCTGAGGAAATGTGTAAAATAATAAAGTTAAAGATCTAAATAAACCAGTTCACCTGCCCCAGCGCATCACAAACCGTTTTCCAAAACCCAATAATCTCTGGGCATTTCCACAGTATGAGATGATAATCTGTCATAAAGCTCCTCGTCTGTTTCTGTCTCTGCAGTGAACAGGACGAGTCTGAGGGGACCGGGCCCCTGGACATCAGCGGGACTCCTGAGATCGTGGACCGACTTTCACAAGGTGAGACCCGGTTTAGTCCTGGTTTAGACCTGGTTTAGTCCTGGTTTAGACCTGGTTTAGTCCTGTTTAGTCCTGTTTAGTCCTGGTTTAGTCCTGGTTTAGTCTTGGTTTAGTCCTGTTTAGTCCTGGTTTAGACCTGGTTTAGTCCTGGTTTAGTCCTGGTTTAGTCCTGGTTTAGTCATGGTTTAGTCCTGGTTTAGTCCTGGTTTAGACCTGGTTTAGTCCTGGTTTAGTCCTGTTTAGTCCTGGTTTAGACCTAGTTTACACCTTGTTTAGTCCTGGTTTAGAACCTGGTTTAGTCCTGGTTTAGACCTGGTTTACACCTTGTTTAGTCCTGGTTTAGTCCTGGTTTAGTCCTGGTTTAGACCTGGTTTACACCTTGTTTAGTCCTGGTTTAGACCCGGTTTAGAACCTGGTTGAGACCTGGTTTAGACCTGGTTTAGACCTGGTTTACACCTTGTTTAGTCCTGGTTTAGACCCGGTTTAGAACCTGGTTTAGTCCCTGGTTTAGACCCGGTTTAGTCCCTGGTTTAGTCCCTGGTTTAGACCCGGTTTAGACCCGGTTTAGACCTGGTTTAGACCCGGTTTAGACCCGGTTTAGACCTGGTTTAGACCCGGTTTAGAACCTGGTTTAGACCCGGTTTAGACCTGGTTTAGACCCGGTTTAGACCTGGTTTTCTCCTTTCAGTTTGTTACGGCGGGATCTCAGGCTCCTCCCCCCTCATGGACCCACTTCCCCCTGAGCTCCCGCCCCGCGCTCCTCTCGACGAATCAGACGGCAGGATCCTGGGAGGGGGCGGGGCCAGCCTGGGTACGCCGTTCGCAGAGACGCCCGACGCCACAGGTACGACCCCTCGCACCACCGTCGTTTGTGCTGCAGAAAGTTCAGTTTGTGTGATTCTGTTTTGAGGCTGTTTCACATTCTGAGGTTCTGGACGACGTCATCGACCAAAATAAAACTGTGAATATCTGAAGAACCAGAATCACAAACTGAACTTTCTGCAGCACAAACGACTGACACAGTTTTTGTCGGTTGGAGTTTGAGGCGACTTCAGGCAGGTCAACATGATCCAAGAACAGTTTTATTTCTGATGAAACAAAGACACGTTATTTTTTGTCAGATCGAAGAAATGAGTGTCTTATTCCACACCCGGATGCTGTTGTTGCGCCCCCTGCAGGCTCCTTCCTGTTCTCGGACCCGCCCCCCTCGGACCCGGTGGAACACCCTCTCAGCGAGTGCCAGTGGTTCCACGGGACCCTGTCTCGGCTGAAGGCGGCGCAGCTGGTGCTCGCCGGGGGCCCCACGTCTCACGGCGTGTTCCTGGTGCGACAGAGCGAGACGCGGCGGGGGGAGTACGTCCTCACCTTCAACTTCCAGGGAAAGGCCAAGGTGAGATTTAAGGAGGAAACGGCCTCGTAACAGCTGAAAACTCCAGAGTCGCTTTTGTGTGATAATGTGTGATCCCCACAGTCCTCATAGTGCACCTTAAAGCAGAACTAAGGCACATTTTTACCTCCTTAAATGTCTGTGATGGTCATGTGACATGTGGGGGTGTTTGAAGGGGTCACTGCTGCCCCCTTCTGCCTCTGGAGGGAAAAGCACACATGCAGCTCAGGGTCTGTTCTGTTCAGCTGCTCACAGATAACAGAGCCTCACACTGACGCTGCGCTCAGTCACTGCAGGAGTAAACCTCTGTGTTTAGTGTGAGGAGCCGCGGCCGAGGACGCAGGAAAAGAAAGTGTGAACAGGACAGAGCCCGAGCTCACACACGAGTGAATCTGAGGAAGGAGTTTGAAGAACGGCAGAGCTCGAGGACAGAGAAGAGTCAGATCTGGAGATGATGTTCCTGACACTAAGTTTCATGAGCACTGCTCATATCACTGTGATACTGATGCAGTTTGAGTAGCACTTATCTTGTTCGTAGATGCTGTTATTAGCATGTTACCGTTGACAACATATCAACAAACAACTTTAGCCCAGATGTAAAATTAGCGCTAACGGTAACGCACGTGTGTTGGACCAATTTCGAGGGGAATTTAGAATGTTATTATTTATTTCTGTAGTATTTACTTGTTGTGTTCTAGTTAAAGTTACAAATGTTGGCATAAACACCAGGCTGCGGGCCGCGGTGCTCCGGGTGCTCCGGGAGCTCCGGGGCTCGTACATGTACGTTTACAAGAGCTTATGTAGAAGATTAAAATCAATCACCATTAAACAAGTAACGAGTAAAAAACATGAGACGCTGTGAGCGCAGCTGAGCCGTGCAGGAGGGGAGAGGGTTTCAGAATCAGAAGGTTTTATCGCCATGTGAGGGAACAGGTTCACAACATTAGGAAACTGCTGCGGTGCTTTTATTCACGACGGTTCATCCTCACAGAGACCTGCAGGGGGCGCTCTGCCGCTGAAGTGACTTAGTTCTGCTTTAAATCCCCGTCTCCGTCTCCTCAGCACCTGCGTCTGTCCCTGAACGAGGACGGGCAGTGCCGAGTGCAGCACCTCTGGTTTCAGTCCATCTTCGACATGTTGGAGCACTTCAGGGTCCACCCCATCCCCCTGGAGTCCGGCGGGGCATCTGACGTAACGCTCATCAGCTTCGTGGGCGCCACCGCCGTCCGGCAGCCCGGTAAGACTCTGCCAGAATCCGACCGAAGACCTGACGGCTGCGGCGGAGCTGATATCAGGCAGTGACGTTACTCCAGTTACAACGAACCGTCTGTGGAGAACGTGACTCTTTTAGACACATTTTGAGTAGATTTTGGATTCTGGGTTCACATTTTAACCCGAAAAGTGCCCGTGTTAAATGGGCTTTGCTGTAACTGGTGTTGGCGCGACACTAAAACTACAAACTGGATTTCGAAGGCAAGGAACAGACTCGATAATCGATACTGATTCTGATCCCACGATGAACATAAAAAACACTCTTTATCCACTTTATTTCTGCAGCACATTTTAGACACGTGGCAAAGTGCTGCACAGACAAGTTAAGACCATCGGAAATCGAGTTTGTGTTTTAGTTTTGGTGTCGATCAGGATCCGTTTTTCGGTGTTTGCAGTGGAACTGAAACGTTATTTCACGTTCACATTATTGTTTTATCCCAGTGTTGAACCACATTTTTAAAGATCCACTCTGTGTCTTTCTCGTCTCCGTGGAGATGTTCTCAGTTTGCCTGGAGTGGAGACAAACAGGTGGTCCACAGTCACATGTCAGGTCTGTGGCGAGGCGCCCCCGTTTTAATGCCACACTGAGGAACATTCCAGGCAAAGCTGTTACCTCTTCATGGAGAGAAGCAGTTGCACAGTGCGTCTTTAAAATGACAGCGCCATCTCACCCACTGCCTTTATGTTTACACCGGCGGCCATTTTGTGTCTGTGGCTCCAGTTTCCGCTCTGTGTGTGTGTGTGTTTTTTGTCTGTACGTGTGTTTTGTGCGTTCGCGTGTTTTTGTCTGTGTTTTGTGCGTTTGTGTGTGTTTTTGTCTGTGTTTTGTGTGTTTGTGTGTGTTTTTGTCTGTGATTTGTGCGTTTGCGTGTGTTTTTGTCTGTGTTTTGTGCGTTTGCGTGTGTTTTTGTCTGTGTTTTGTGCATTTGTGTGTGTTTTTGTCTGTGTTTTGTGTGTTTGTGTGTGTTTTTGTCTGTGTTTTGTGTGTTCGTGTGTGTTTTTGTCTGTGATTTGTGCGTTTGCGTGTGTTTTTGTCTGTGTTTTGTGCGTTTGCGTGTGTTTTTGTCTGTGTTTTGTGCATTTGTGTGTGTTTTTGTCTGTGTTTTGTGCGTTTGTGTGTGTTTTTGTCTGTGTTTTGTGCGTTCGCGTGTTTTTGTCTGTGTTTTGTGCGTTTGCGTGTGTTTTTGTCTGTGTTTTGTGCGTTCGCGTGTTTTTGTCTGTGTTTTGTGCGTTTGTGTGTGTTTTTGTCTGTGTTTTGTGCATTTGTGTGTGTTTTTGTCTGTGATTTGTGCGTTTGCGTGTGTTTTTGTCTGTGTTTTGTGCGTTTGCGTGTGTTTTTGTCTGTGTTTTGTGCATTTGTGTGTGTTTTTGTCTGTGTTTTGTGCGTTTGTGTGTGTTTTTGTCTGTGTTTTGTGCATTTGTGTGTGTTTTTGTCTGTGTTTTGTGTGTTTGTGTGTGTTTTTGTCTGTGATTTGTGCGTTTGCGTGTGTTTTTGTCTGTGTTTTGTGCGTTTGCGTGTGTTTTTGTCTGTGTTTTGTGCGTTTGTGTGTGTTTTTGTCTGTGTTTTGTGCATTTGTGTGTGTTTTTGTCTGTGTTTTGTGCGTTTGCGTGTTTTTGTCTGTGTTTTGTGCATTTGTGTGTGTTTTTGTCTGTGTTTTGTGCGTTTGTGTGTGTTTTTGTCTGTGTTTTGTGCGTTTGCGTGTGTTTTTGTCTGTGTTTTGTGCGTTTGCGTGTGTTTTTGTCTGTGTTTTGTGCGTTTGCGTGTGTTTTTTGTCTGTGTTTTGTGCGTTTGCGTGTGTTTTTTGTCTGTGTTTTGTGCGTTTGCGTGTGTTTTTTGTCTGTGTTTTGTGCGTTCGCGTGTGTTTTTTGTCTGTGTTTTGTGTGTTCGCATGTGTTTTGTCTGTGTTTTGTGCGTTCGCGTGTGTTTTTTGTCTGTGTTTTGTGTGTTCGCGTGTGTCTTTTGTCTGTGTTTTGTGCGTTTGCGTGTCTTTTGTCTGTGTTTTGTGCGTTTGCGTGTGTCTTTTGTCTGTGTTTTGTGCGTTTGCGTGTGTCTTTTGTCTGTGTTTTGTGCGTTTGCGTGTCTTTTGTCTGTGTTTTGTGTGTTTGCGTGTCTTTTGTCTGTACGTGTGTTTTGTGTGTGTGTTTTGCGTTTGTGGTTGACGCTGCTCGTGTCCACAGGCCGGGATCGAGCCGGCAGTCGCGCCGCGGCCTGTGATGTCATCAACACGCGCCATCCCGACTCCCCATCAACCCCCATCTCAGACTGTGTGTAAGTGACCAGACCCTTTAGACCTGGTTTAGACCTCATTTAGTCCTGGTTTAGTCCTGGTTTAGTCCTGGTTTAGTCCTGGTTTAGACCTCGTTTAGACCTGGTTCTGTCCTGGTTCAGTCCTGGTTCAGTCCTGGTTCAGTCCTGGTTTAGACCTGGTTTAGTCCTGGTTTAGTCCTGGTTCGGTCCTGGTTTGGTCCTGGTTCGGTCCTGGTTCGGTCCTGGTTTAGACCTGGTTTAGTCCTGGTTTAGTCCTGGTTTAGACCTGGTTTAGACCTGGTTTAGTCCTGGTTTAGTCCTGGTTTAGTCCTGGTTTAGTCCTGGTTTAGACCTGGTTTAGTCCTGGTTTAGACCTGGTTTAGTCCTGGTTTAGTCCTGGTTTAGACCTGGTTTAGTCCTGGTTTAGACCTGGTTTAGTCCTGGTTTAGTCCTGGTTTAGACCTGGTTTAGTCCTGGTTTAGTCCTGGTTTAGACCTGGTTTAGACCTGGTTTAGTCCTGGCTTAGACCTGGCTTAGTCCTGGTTTAGTCCTGGTTTAGACCTGGTTTAGACCTGGTTTAGACCTGGTTTAGACCTGGTTTAGTCCTGGTTTAGTCCTGGTTTAGTCCTGGTTTAGACCTGGTTTAGACCTGGCTTAGACCTGGCTTAGTCCTGGTTTAGTCCTGGTTTAGACCTGGTTTAGTCCTGGTTTAGACCTGGTTTAGACCTGGTTTAGCCCTGGTTTAGCCCTGGTTTAGTCTTGGTTTAGTCCTGGTTTAGTCCTGGTTCAGTCCTGGTTCAGTCCTGGTTTAGTCCTGGTTTAGACCTGGTTTAGACCTGGTTTAGTCTTGGTTTAGACCTGGTTTAGACCTGGTTTAGCCCTGGTTTAGCCCTGGTTTAGCCCTGGTTTAGTCCTGGTTCAGCCCTGGTTTAGTCTTGGTTTAGACCTGGTTTAGACCTGGTTTAGTCCTGGTTTAGTCCTGGTTTAGTCTTGGTTTAGTCCTGGTTTAGACCTGGTTTAGTCCTGGTTTAGACCTGGTTTAGACCTGGTTTAGCCCTGGTTTAGCCCTGGTTTAGTCCTGGTTTAGTCTTGGTTTAGACCTGGTTTAGACCTGGTTTAGACCTGGTTTAGCCCTGGTTCAGTCCTGGTTCAGTCCTGGTTCAGTCCTGGTTTAGTCCTGGTTTAGTCCTGGTTTAGCCCTGGTTTAGCCCTGGTTTAGTCTTGGTTTAGACCTGGTTTAGACCTGGTTTAGCCCTGGTTTAGTCCTGGTTTAGCCCTGGTTTAGCCCTGGTTTAGTCCTGGTTTAGACCTGGTTTAGTCCTGGTTTAGTCTTGGTTTAGTCCTGGTTTAGACCTGGTTTAGTCCTGGTTTAGTCTTGGTTTAGTCCTGGTTTAGACCTGGTTTAGACCTGGTTTAGTCCTGGTTTACTCCTGGTTTAGACCTGGTTTAGTCCTGGTTTAGTCCTGGTTTAGTCTTGGTTTAGTCCTGGTTTAGACCTGGTTTAGTCCTGGTTTAGACCTGGTTTAGACCTGGTTTAGCCCTGGTTTAGTCTTGGTTTAGTCCTGGTTTAGTCCTGGTTTAGACCTGGTTTAGACCTGGTTTAGTCCTGGTTTACTCCTGGTTTAGCCCTGGTTTAGACCTGGTTTAGTCCTGGTTTAGTCCTGGTTTAGTCTTGGTTTAGTCCTGGTTTAGACCTGGTTTAGTCCTGGTTTAGACCTGGTTTAGACCTGGTTTAGCCCTGGTTTAGCCCTGGTTTAGTCCTGGTTTAGTCTTGGTTTAGACCTGGTTTAGACCTGGTTTAGACCTGGTTTAGCCCAGGTTTAGACCTGGTTTAGCCCTGGTTTAGTCCTGGTTTAGTCCTGGTTTAGTCCTGGTTTAGACCTGGTTTAGCCCTGGTTTAGTCCTGGTTTAGTCCTGGTTTAGTCCTGGTTTAGACCTGGTTTAGACCTGGTTTAGTCCTAGTTTAGTCTTGGTTTAGCCCTGGTTCAGTCCTGGTTCAGTCCTGGTTCAGTCCTGGTTTAGTCCTGGTTTAGCCCTGGTTTAGCCCTGGTTTAGTCTTGGTTTAGACCTGGTTTAGACCTGGTTTAGCCCTGGTTTAGCCCTGGTTTAGTCCTGGTTTAGTCTTGGTTTAGCCCTGGTTTAGCCCTGGTTTAGACCTGGTTTAGACCTGGTTTAGCCCTGGTTTAGCCCTGGTTTAGTCCTGCTTTAGTCTTGGTTTAGACCTGGTTTAGACCTGGTTTAGCCCTGGTTTAGTCCTGGTTTAGTCCTGGTTTAGTCCTGGTTTAGTCTTTGTTTAGTCTTTGTTTAGTCCTGGTTTACTCTTGGTTTAGTCCTGGTTTAGACCTGGTTTAGCCCTGGTTTAGCCCTGGTTTAGTCCTGGTTTAGTCCTGGTTTAGTCCTGGTTTAGACCTGGTTTAGTCCTGGTTTAGTCCTGGTTTAGACCTGGTTTAGACCTGGTTTAGTCCTGGTTTAGTCCTGGTTTAGTCTTGGTTTAGTCCTGGTTTAGACCTGGTTTAGACCTGGTTTAGCCCTGGTTCAGTCCTGGTTCAGTCCTGGTTCAGTCCTGGTTTAGCC
The DNA here is from genome assembly GCA_034769755.1 of Odontamblyopus lacepedii. Taxonomy (NCBI): domain Eukaryota; kingdom Metazoa; phylum Chordata; class Actinopteri; order Gobiiformes; family Gobiidae; genus Odontamblyopus; species Odontamblyopus lacepedii. Next base: position 1,763,772 of record CM068351.1, read on the forward strand.
CTGGTTTAGCCCTGGTTTAGCCCTGGTTCAGTCCTGGTTTAGTCCTGGTTTAGCCCTGGTTCAGTCCTGGTTTAGTCCTGGTTTAGTCCTGGTTTAGCCCTGGTTCAGCCCTGGTTTAGTCCTGGTTTAGTCCTGGTTCAGCCCTGGTTTAGCCCTGGTTCAGCCCTGGTTTAGCCCTGGTTTAGCCCTGGTTTAGTCCTGGTTCAGTCCTGGTTTAGCCCTGGTTTAGCCCTGGTTTAGTCCTGGTTTAGCCCTGGTTCAGTCCTGGTTTAGTCCTGGTTTAGTCCTGGTTCAGCCCTGGTTTAGTCCTGGTTTAGTCCTGGTTCAGCCCTGGTTTAGCCCTGGTTTAGTCCTGGTTCAGCCCTGGTTTAGCCCTGGTTCAGCCCTGGTTTAGCCCTGGTTTAGCCCTGGTTTAGCCCTGGTTTAGTCCTGGTTCAGTCCTGGTTTAGCCCTGGTTTAGTCCTGGTTTAGCCCTGGTTCAGCCCTGGTTTAGCCCTGGTTCAGCCCTGGTTTAGCCCTGGTTTAGCCCTGGTTTAGCCCTGGTTTAGCCCTGGTTTAGCCCTGGTTTAGTCCTGGTTTAGTCCTGGTTTAGTCCTGGTTTAGCCCTGGTTCAGTCCTGGTTCAGTCCTGGTTTAGCCCTGGTTTAGCCCTGGTTCAGTCCTGGTTTAGCCCTGGTTCAGTCCTGGTTCAGTCCTGGTTCAGTCCTGGTTCAGTCCTGGTTCAGTCCTGGTTCAGTCCTGGTTTAGTCCTGGTTCAGTCCTGGTTTAGACCTGGTTGAGTCCTGGTTTAGCCCTGGTTTAGCCCTGGTTCAGTCCTGGTTCAGTCCTGGTTTAGCCCTGGTTCAGTCCTGGTTTAGCCCTGGTTTAGCCCTGGTTTAGTCCTGGTTTAGTCCTGGTTTAGCCCTGGTTCAGTCCTGGTTCAGTCCTGGTTCAGTCCTGGTTCAGTCCTGGTTTAGCCCTGGTTCAGTCCTGGTTCAGTCCTGGTTTAGCCCTGGTTTAGCCCTGGTTTAGTCCTGGTTTAGCCCTGGTTTAGTCCTGGTTCAGTCCTGGTTCAGTCCTGGTTCAGTCCTGGTTCAGTCCTGGTTCAGTCCTGGTTCAGTCCTGGTTTAGCCCTGGTTCAGTCCTGGTTCAGTCCTGGTTCAGTCCTGGTTTAGACCTGGTTTAGACCTGGTTTAGTCCTAGTTTAGTCTTGGTTTAGTCTTGGTTTAGCCCTGGTTCAGTCCTGGTTCAGTCCTGGTTCAGTCCTGGTTTAGTCCTGGTTTAGCCCTGGTTTAGCCCTGGTTTAGTCTTGGTTTAGACCTGGTTTAGACCTGGTTTAGCCCTGGTTTAGCCCTGGTTTAGTCCTGGTTTAGTCTTGGTTTAGCCCTGGTTTAGCCCTGGTTTAGTCCTGGTTTAGACCTGGTTTAGTCCTGGTTTAGTCTTGGTTTAGTCCTGGTTTAGTCCTGGTTTACTCCTGGTTTAGCCCTGGTTTAGACCTGGTTTAGTCCTGGTTTAGTCCTGGTTTAGTCTTGGTTTAGTCCTGGTTTAGACCTGGTTTAGTCCTGGTTTAGACCTGGTTTAGACCTGGTTTAGCCCTGGTTTAGTCCTGCTTTAGTCTTGGTTTAGACCTGGTTTAGACCTGGTTTAGACCTGGTTTAGCCCTGGTTTAGTCCTGGTTTAGTCCTGGTTTAGTCCTGGTTTAGACCTGGTTTAGTCCTGGTTTAGTCCTGGTTTAGACCTGGTTTAGACCTGGTTTAGTCCTGGTTTAGTCCTGGTTTAGTCTTGGTTTAGTCCTGGTTTAGACCTGGTTTAGACCTGGTTTAGCCCTGGTTCAGTCCTGGTTCAGTCCTGGTTCAGTCCTGGTTTAGCCCTGGTTTAGCCCTGGTTTAGCCCTGGTTCAGTCCTGGTTTAGTCCTGGTTTAGCCCTGGTTCAGTCCTGGTTTAGTCCTGGTTTAGTCCTGGTTTAGCCCTGGTTCAGCCCTGGTTTAGTCCTGGTTTAGTCCTGGTTCAGCCCTGGTTTAGCCCTGGTTCAGCCCTGGTTTAGCCCTGGTTTAGCCCTGGTTTAGCCCTGGTTTAGTCCTGGTTTAGACCTCGTTTAGACCTGGTTCTGTCCTGGTTCAGTCCTGGTTCAGTCCTGGTTCAGTCCTGGTTTAGACCTGGTTTAGTCCTGGTTTAGTCCTGGTTCGGTCCTGGTTTGGTCCTGGTTCGGTCCTGGTTCGGTCCTGGTTTAGACCTGGTTTAGTCCTGGTTTAGTCCTGGTTTAGACCTGGTTTAGACCTGGTTTAGTCCTGGTTTAGTCCTGGTTTAGTCCTGGTTTAGTCCTGGTTTAGACCTGGTTTAGTCCTGGTTTAGACCTGGTTTAGTCCTGGTTTAGTCCTGGTTTAGACCTGGTTTAGTCCTGGTTTAGACCTGGTTTAGTCCTGGTTTAGTCCTGGTTTAGACCTGGTTTAGTCCTGGTTTAGTCCTGGTTTAGACCTGGTTTAGACCTGGTTTAGTCCTGGCTTAGACCTGGCTTAGTCCTGGTTTAGTCCTGGTTTAGACCTGGTTTAGACCTGGTTTAGACCTGGTTTAGACCTGGTTTAGTCCTGGTTTAGTCCTGGTTTAGTCCTGGTTTAGACCTGGTTTAGACCTGGCTTAGACCTGGCTTAGTCCTGGTTTAGTCCTGGTTTAGACCTGGTTTAGTCCTGGTTTAGACCTGGTTTAGACCTGGTTTAGCCCTGGTTTAGCCCTGGTTTAGTCTTGGTTTAGTCCTGGTTTAGTCCTGGTTCAGTCCTGGTTCAGTCCTGGTTTAGTCCTGGTTTAGACCTGGTTTAGACCTGGTTTAGTCTTGGTTTAGACCTGGTTTAGACCTGGTTTAGCCCTGGTTTAGCCCTGGTTTAGCCCTGGTTTAGTCCTGGTTCAGCCCTGGTTTAGTCTTGGTTTAGACCTGGTTTAGACCTGGTTTAGTCCTGGTTTAGTCCTGGTTTAGTCTTGGTTTAGTCCTGGTTTAGACCTGGTTTAGTCCTGGTTTAGACCTGGTTTAGACCTGGTTTAGCCCTGGTTTAGCCCTGGTTTAGTCCTGGTTTAGTCTTGGTTTAGACCTGGTTTAGACCTGGTTTAGACCTGGTTTAGCCCTGGTTCAGTCCTGGTTCAGTCCTGGTTCAGTCCTGGTTTAGTCCTGGTTTAGTCCTGGTTTAGCCCTGGTTTAGCCCTGGTTTAGTCTTGGTTTAGACCTGGTTTAGCCCTGGTTTAGTCCTGGTTTAGTCTTGGTTTAGCCCTGGTTTAGCCCTGGTTTAGTCCTGGTTTAGACCTGGTTTAGTCCTGGTTTAGTCTTGGTTTAGTCCTGGTTTAGTCCTGGTTTAGTCCTGGTTTAGTCCTGGTTTAGACCTGGTTTAGACCTGGTTTAGTCCTGGTTTAGTCCTGGTTTACTCCTGGTTTAGACCTGGTTTAGTCCTGGTTTAGTCCTGGTTTAGTCTTGGTTTAGTCCTGGTTTAGACCTGGTTTAGTCCTGGTTTAGACCTGGTTTAGACCTGGTTTAGCCCTGGTTTAGTCTTGGTTTAGTCCTGGTTTAGTCCTGGTTTAGACCTGGTTTAGACCTGGTTTACTCCTGGTTTACTCCTGGTTTACCCCTGGTTTAGACCTGGTTTAGTCCTGGTTTAGTCCTGGTTTAGTCTTGGTTTAGTCCTGGTTTAGACCTGGTTTAGTCCTGGTTTAGACCTGGTTTAGACCTGGTTTAGCCCTGGTTTAGCCCTGGTTTAGTCCTGGTTTAGTCTTGGTTTAGACCTGGTTTAGACCTGGTTTAGACCTGGTTTAGCCCAGGTTTAGACCTGGTTTAGCCCTGGTTTAGTCCTGGTTTAGTCCTGGTTTAGTCCTGGTTTAGACCTGGTTTAGCCCTGGTTTAGTCCTGGTTTAGTCCTGGTTTAGTCCTGGTTTAGACCTGGTTTAGACCTGGTTTAGTCCTAGTTTAGTCTTGGTTTAGTCTTGGTTTAGCCCTGGTTCAGTCCTGGTTCAGTCCTGGTTCAGTCCTGGTTTAGTCCTGGTTTAGCCCTGGTTTAGCCCTGGTTTAGTCTTGGTTTAGACCTGGTTTAGACCTGGTTTAGCCCTGGTTTAGCCCTGGTTTAGTCCTGGTTTAGTCTTGGTTTAGCCCTGGTTTAGCTCTGGTTTAGACCTGGTTTAGACCTGGTTTAGCCCTGGTTTAGCCCTGGTTTAGTCCTGCTTTAGTCTTGGTTTAGACCTGGTTTAGACCTGGTTTAGCCCTGGTTTAGTCCTGGTTTAGTCCTGGTTTAGTCTTTGTTTAGTCCTGGTTTACTCTTGGTTTAGTCCTGGTTTAGACCTGGTTTAGCCCTGGTTTAGCCCTGGTTTAGTCCTGGTTTAGTCCTGGTTTAGTCCTGGTTTAGACCTGGTTTAGTCCTGGTTTAGTCCTGGTTTAGACCTGGTTTAGACCTGGTTTAGTCCTGGTTTAGTCCTGGTTTAGTCTTGGTTTAGTCCTGGTTTAGACCTGGTTTAGACCTGGTTTAGCCCTGGTTCAGTCCTGGTTCAGTCCTGGTTCAGTCCTGGTTTAGCCCTGGTTTAGCCCTGGTTTAGCCCTGGTTCAGTCCTGGTTTAGTCCTGGTTTAGCCCTGGTTCAGTCCTGGTTTAGTCCTGGTTTAGTCCTGGTTTAGCCCTGGTTCAGCCCTGGTTTAGTCCTGGTTTAGTCCTGGTTCAGCCCTGGTTTAGCCCTGGTTTAGCCCTGGTTTAGCCCTGGTTTAGCCCTGGTTTAGTCCTGGTTCAGTCCTGGTTTAGCCCTGGTTTAGCCCTGGTTTAGTCCTGGTTTAGCCCTGGTTCAGTCCTGGTTTAGCCCTGGTTTAGCCCTGGTTTAGTCCTGGTTTAGTCCTGGTTTAGTCCTGGTTCAGCCCTGGTTTAGCCCTGGTTTAGTCCTGGTTCAGCCCTGGTTTAGCCCTGGTTCAGCCCTGGTTCAGCCCTGGTTTAGCCCTGGTTTAGCCCTGGTTTAGTCCTGGTTCAGTCCTGGTTTAGCCCTGGTTTAGTCCTGGTTTAGCCCTGGTTCAGCCCTGGTTTAGCCCTGGTTTAGCCCTGGTTTAGTCCTGGTTTAGCCCTGGTTTAGCCCTGGTTTAGCCCTGGTTTAGCCCTGGTTTAGTCCTGGTTTAGTCCTGGTTTAGTCCTGGTTTAGCCCTGGTTCAGTCCTGGTTCAGTCCTGGTTTAGCCCTGGTTTAGCCCTGGTTCAGTCCTGGTTTAGCCCTGGTTCAGTCCTGGTTCAGTCCTGGTTCAGTCCTGGTTCAGTCCTGGTTCAGTCCTGGTTCAGTCCTGGTTCAGTCCTGGTTTAGTCCTGGTTCAGTCCTGGTTTAGTCCTGGTTTAGTCCTGGTTTAGCCCTGGTTTAGCCCTGGTTCAGTCCTGGTTCAGTCCTGGTTTAGCCCTGGTTCAGTCCTGGTTTAGCCCTGGTTTAGCCCTGGTTTAGTCCTGGTTTAGTCCTGGTTTAGCCCTGGTTCAGTCCTGGTTCAGTCCTGGTTCAGTCCTGGTTCAGTCCTGGTTTAGCCCTGGTTCAGTCCTGGTTCAGTCCTGGTTTAGCCCTGGTTTAGCCCTGGTTTAGTCCTGGTTTAGCCCTGGTTTAGTCCTGGTTCAGTCCTGGTTCAGTCCTGGTTCAGTCCTGGTTCAGTCCTGGTTCAGTCCTGGTTCAGTCCTGGTTTAGCCCTGGTTCAGTCCTGGTTCAGTCCTGGTTCAGTCCTGGTTTAGTCCTGGTTTAGTCCTGGTTTAGTCCTGGTTTAGTCCTGGTTTAGTCCTGGTTTAGCCCTGGTTCAGTCCTGGTTTAGTCCTGGTTCAGTCCTGGTTTAGTCCTGGTTTAGCCCTGGTTTAGTCCTGGTTTAGTCCTGGTTTAGTCCTGGTTTAGTCCTGGTTTAGTCCTGGTTTAGCCCTGGTTTAGTCCTGGTTTAGTCCTGGTTTAGCCCTGGTTTAGCCCTGGTTTAGTCCTGGTTTAGTCCTGGTTTAGTCCTGGTTTAGTCCTGGTTTAGTCCTGGTTTAGTCCTGGTTTAGTCCTGGTTTAGTCCTGGTTTAGTCCTGGTTTAGTCCTGGTTTAGTCCTGGTTTAGTCCTGGTTTAGTCCTGGTTTAGTCCTGGTTTAGTCCTGGTTTAGTCCTGGTTTAGTCCTGGTTTAGTCCTGGTTTAGTCCTGGTTTAGTCCTGGTTTAGTCCTGGTTTAGTCCTGGTTTAGCCCTGGTTCAGTCCTGGTTTAGTCCTGGTTTAGTCCTGGTTTAGCCCTGGTTTAGTCCTGGTTTAGTCCTGGTTTAGTCCTGGTTTAGTCCTGGTTTAGTCCTGGTTTAGTCCTGGTTTAGTCCTGGTTTAGTCCTGGTTTAGTCCTGGTTTAGACCTGGTTTAGTCCTGGTTTAGCCCTGGTTCAGTCCTGGTTCAGTCCTGGTTTAGTCCTGGTTTAGTCCTGGTTTAGCCCTGGTTTAGTCCTGGTTCAGTCCTGGTTTAGTCCTGGTTTAGCCCTGGTTCAGTCCTGGTTTAGTCCTGGTTTAGTCCTGGTTTAGTCCTGGTTCAGTCCTGGTTCAGTCCTGGTTTAGTCCTGGTTTAGTCCTGGTTTAGTCCTGGTTCAGTCCTGGTTTAGTCCTGGTTTAGTCCTGGTTTAGTCCTGGTTTAGTCCTGGTTCAGTCCTGGTTTAGTCCTGGTTTAGTCCTGGTTTAGTCCTGGTTTAGTCCTGGTTCAGTCCTGGTTTAGTCCTGGTTTAGTCCTGGTTTAGTCCTGGTTTAGTCCTGGTTTAGTCCTGGTTCAGTCCTGGTTTAGTCCTGGTTTAGTCCTGGTTCAGTCCTGGTTTAGTCCTGGTTCAGTCCTGGTTTAGCCCTGGTTTAGTCCTGGTTTAGTCCTGGTTTAGTCCTGGTTTAGTCCTGGTTTAGTCCTGGTTTAGTCCTGGTTTAGTCCTGGTTCAGTCCTGGTTTAGTCCTGGTTCAGTCCTGGTTTAGTCCTGGTTTAGTCCTGGTTTAGTCCTGGTTTAGTCCTGGTTTAGTCCTGGTTTAGTCCTGGTTTAGTCCTGGTTTAGCCCTGGTTCAGTCCTGGTTCAGTCCTGGTTTAGCCCTGGTTTAGCCCTGGTTCAGTCCTGGTTTAGCCCTGGTTCAGTCCTGGTTCAGTCCTGGTTCAGTCCTGGTTTAGTCCTGGTTTAGTCCTGGTTTAGTCCTGGTTCAGTCCTGGTTTAGTCCTGGTTTAGTCCTGGTTTAGTCCTGGTTTAGTCCTGGTTCAGTCCTGGTTTAGTCCTGGTTTAGTCCTGGTTTAGTCCTGGTTTAGTCCTGGTTTAGCCCTGGTTTAGTCCTGGTTTAGTCCTGGTTTAGTCCTGGTTCAGTCCTGGTTCAGTCCTGGTTTAGTCCTGGTTCAGTCCTGGTTTAGTCCTGGTTCAGTCCTGGTTCAGTCCTGGTTTAGTCCTGGTTTAGCCCTGGTTTAGTCCTGGTTTAGCCCTGGTTTAGTCCTGGTTTAGTCCTGGTTCAGTCCTGGTTTAGTCCTGGTTCAGTCCTGGTTTAGTCCTGGTTCAGTCCTGGTTTAGTCCTGGTTTAGTCCTGGTTTAGTCCTGGTTCAGTCCTGGTTTAGTCCTGGTTTAGTCCTGGTTTAGTCCTGGTTTAGTCCAGGTTTAGTCCTGGTTTAGCCCTGGTTCAGACCTGGTTTAGCCCTGGTTTAGTCCTGGTTTAGTCCTGGTTTAGTCCTGGTTTAGTCCTGGTTCAGTCCTGGTTTAGTCCTGGTTCAGTCCTGGTTTAGTCCTGGTTTAGTCCTGGTTTAGTCCTGGTTTAGTCCTGGTTTAGTCCTGGTTTAGTCCTGGTTTAGTCCTGGTTCAGTCCTGGTTCAGTCCTGGTTTAGTCCTGGTTCAGTCCTGGTTCAGTCCTGGTTCAGTCCTGGTTCAGTCCTGGTTTAGTCCTGGTTTAGTCCTGGTTTAGTCCTGGTTTAGTCCTGGTTTAGTCCTGGTTTAGTCCTGGTTTAGTCCTGGTTTAGTCCTGGTTTAGTCCTGGTTTAGTCCTGGTCTGTGTGGTCCATGTGTTTTTCATTCATCTCGTTTCTCGTGTTTTGTCGTTTTTCTCCTTCGTTTCTCAGGACGATGTTGATACAGACTTTGAGTCGGAGCCGCTGAGGTTTAAAACTCGTTCTGATGTCGTTTCCTCCTCGCAGTCGGACCTGAGTTCTGTTTTAAGCTTTAAAAAAACGCTCAAAGTTTTATTTCAGCGTCGAAGTGCTGAAGGTTTTAGACTTTTTATTTATTCTGCAGTTCACACAGATCACCAGTAGATGGAGCCTCTCACTAAAGCTTTTATGCCCCGTGTTTCTTCTCATAATAAAAACAGTTCATATTTATTATTAACTCTGGAACCTGAACTGTTCTCGTATTAAAACGTCAGATCAAACTCTGGACGTTCCCTGTCCCGGTGGTGCAGTGGACACGTCACGCGCCCTTCAACGGGAGGGTCACCGGTCCTGCACGGGGCTGATTCTGACAACCCACAGAACTGGAATAAAGTTCCACCCGTTACGAACACAAACCGACTCCCGAACCACCAGAAAATCAGTCCGAGAGCCAAAAACGAGCCACAGCTTCGTCCTCTGCACTCGCTCATTTCCTGTTCGGCTCCTCGGGGTCGTTCTGAGCTGCACGACGTCGGATAAAAGTTCGTTTGAAAATGAAAGTGGCAGAGATTTGTGGGAATGTGCAGCAAACACACGGATTTTACATTTACCGTATTTTTCGGACTATAAGTCGCACTTATTTTCCCCCAGGGTTTGGGTGGTTCCTGCGACTTATACTCAGGTGCGACTTATATATTACATTTTTCATACAGTCCACAGACCAAATATATGAATCGCATATGAATCAAAAATGAAAAAACAAATCATCATCTGGTTTTCATTTCGGTTTTAGAGACAAATAATAAAAGAGTTGTTTTTTCATTTCTTTATTTTTGGTTCTATATTGAAAAACGAATGAACGAACGACACGGATTCTTCTCTGTTCGGTTCTTTTTATCACTGTAACTTCTGTAACTTCTGTAAGTCGCCCTTCAGGAGGAAATGTCGGTTCTTGAATTTATAAAACAAATTTCCTCCAAAAAGTGCGACTTATACATGTTTTTTTCTTTTTCATTGTGCATTTTTTTGGCTGGTGCGACTTATAGAAAAATACGGTAATCAAACAAACACAGGCCTGTGTTCAGTTTGGATGTTCTGTGAAGCTCAGGTGGGACCCGCGGGTCTCAGGTGGGACCCGCGGGTCTCAGGTGGGACCCGCGGGTCTCAGGTGGGACCCGCGGGTCTCAGGTGGGACCCGCGGGTCTCAGGTGGGACCCGCGGGTCTCAGGTGGGACCCGCGGGTCTGACGTTTGACCCAAACATTTTCACCCGTTTCATTCAGATTTGTGCTTCACCCGTCGGGACCTGAAGCTGCCACAGACTCGAATCGTTCCAGTCTGATATTTTGGTGAAATAAAATGTAAAAATTGCCTCAGCTGCTCCGGTTTGAAGTATCGGTATCGGTATCGGTATCGGCCCTGAGCCGCCCTCCCGCTTCTGTCGATACGTTTCTGTTCTTCTCGTTTATTAAAGTTTGTTTGAATCTTTTCAGTGGGAATTAACCTCTTCCTGCTCTCCCTCCGCAGACTTGATCAGTCGTCCCCGTAGCCCCGCCCCCTCTCCTCCCCCGCCCCTCCCCCCGAGCAGGCCGCCTCCCCCCACGCCTCCCTCTCCCCGAGACACTTCCTCCTCGGCGCCCGTCGCACCTGCCGCCGCCCGCCCGCCGCCCCCCCCTCAGCAGCCCCTCCCCTCCGGCGCCGCCACGCCCGCCGCTCCTGCCCCCGCGCCCGCCAACGCGCCCGCCGCACCCGCCGCCCCGCCCCCGACAGGAGCAGGGGCGGGTGGCGGCGGGGGGGCGGGGCCAGAGGAGTGGGAGGAGCCTGTGTTACGACAGCTGGAGGCGGAGTCAGAGGACGTGCTCCGGGTCCCGCGCGCCGTGGACAATCAGTACTCCTTCTTCTAGACCTGGACCGGGACCGGGACCTGGACCGGGACCGGGACCTGGACCTGGACCTGGACTGGGACCGGGATCTGGACCTGGACCGGGACCTGGACCGGGATCTGGACCTGGACCTGGCCCGGGACTGTGCGGTGAGAGGGCGGCGCTGGATCCACTACAGCAGACTTTAGAGGCGGCGGACATTTTGAAACGGGACAAACGCAGCGAGGCGGGACTCAAAATGGCCGCCACTCATTTGACACTTTATTTTGAAAAGGTACGACAGGAAGTACTAATGACGCAGTTCACTCTGATGGTACTTCTGATCTCACTGGTACAAGGGAAGACCTGGTCTAGGCCGGGTTTAGTCCTAGTCTGGTACTGGTTTGGTACTAGTTTAGACCTGGTTTAGACCTGGTTTTGTTTTGGTCCTTTTAGATTTTGCTGAATTCAAAATGTCATAAAAATGAAAAGCAGAAGTGAGAGCGACCGAGGTTTTGTCCCAGTACAACACTACAGAGAGAGAGAGGAAGAGGAGGAGGAGGAGGAGGAGGAAGAGGAGGAGGAGGAGGAAGAGGAGGAGGAAGGAGAGATGGACGAGGAGGAAAAGGAGGAGAAACACTAAAGTGAAACAGGAGCCGGTTTTACCTCAAACAGTCGACTGCTTTAGAACCACAGACCTGAGAAATCTGGATTTAAAGTTTAGAAACCTGATCTGTCCCCAAATAGTCCTGGTTTAGACCTGGTTTAGACCTGGTTTAGACCTGGTTTAGACCTGGTTTAGACCTGGTTTAGTCCTGGTTTAGTCCTGGTTTAGTCCTGGTTTAGTCCTGGTTTAGTCCTGGTTTAGTCCTGGTTTAGACCTGGTTTAGACCTGGTTTTAGTCCTGGTTTAGTCCTGGTTTAGTCCTGGTTTAGTCCTGGTTTAGTCCTGGTTTAGTCCTGGTTTAGTCCTGGTTTAGTCCTGGTTTAGACCTGGTTTAGTCCTGGTTTAGTCCTGGTTTAGTCCTGGTTTAGTCCTGGTTTAGTCCTGGTTTAGACCTGGTTTAGTCCTGGTTTAGTCCTGGTTTAGTCCTGGTTTAGCCCTGGTTTAGACCTGGTTTAGACCTGGTTTAGTCCTGGTTTAGTCCTGGTTTAGTCCTGGTTTAGACCTGGTTTAGACCTGGTTTAGACCTGGTTTAGTCCTGGTTTAGACCTGGTTTAGACCTGGTTTAGACCTGGTTTAGACCTGGTTTAGTCCTGGTTTAGACCTGGTTCAGTCAGAATTACTTTTACATTTTTTGTTTGATTAAATTAGACAGATTAATTCTAACAGAAATAAAAAGTCAGTTTATAAAAAGGAAACGTGTCCAAACGGCTGCGGGTTCTGTGACGTCGGCGTGAGCGGGGCTCGTTACATGTGTGTTTATGGCAGAATGTTCAGCAGTTACCGCGGTGACGGAGCAGCCGCACAAACACGACCCGCTCATTTCCTCAATACGCTGAACACTCAAGGAAAAAGTGACTTAACGTCCACGATCCTGTTCAGGAGTTTGATTTGACACTGAAAGGTGAGAGCTAAAGCTAATGCTAGTACTAGTGCTAATGCTAGTACTAGTGTTAATGCTAGTACTAGTGCTAGTGCTAATGCTAGTACTAGTGCTAATGCTAATGCTAGTACTAGTGCTAATGCTAATGTGTTTGTCTCTGAAGCGGTCGACTCTTCCTCTTCCTGTTCGCTCCGTCCTTTCACAGTAAAAGACGGTCCTGGTCTGTGCTTTTATTTTGTCCGACTCGTGTTTGTGCCTTTGTCGTTTCCATGTTTCGTTTTGGGGCAAAAACGGAAAAAAAAAGTGTAAAATTTTGTTCAGAAAGTTTTAAAATTTTAGCTGAATTTTTTTACCTGTGCCTTTTCATGTTCTGCATCAACACCCACTGGTTCAGTCCTGGTTCAGTCCTGGTTTAGTCCTGGTTTAGTCCTGGTTCAGTCCTGGTTTAGTCCTGGTTTAGTCCTGGTTCAGTCCTGGTTTAGTCCTGGTTCAGTCCTGGTTTAGTCCTGGTTTAGTCCTGGTTTAGTCCTGGTCCGCACCTGTTACCTGCTTTTTAGACCACAGATTAATCCTGGTTTTAGTTCTAGCTCAGTCCCAATTTATTCTGGTTTAGTCCTGGTTTAGTCCCCGGTTCAGACCCCGGTCTAGTCCCGGTCTAGTCCCGGTCTAGTCCCGGTCTAGTCCCGGTCTAGTCCCGGTCTAGTCCCAGTCTAGTCCCGGTCTAGTCCCGGTCTAGTCCCGGTCTAGTCTCTTGTCTCTGGTTGGATCTTGTGCCTTGTGTGTTTGGGACTCGAGGAACGATTCAATTTAACCACAAAAATAAAATCTAATAAAAAAACAAAACCTGCGACTTTAAGTTACTCCTACTGCACCTGTCTGCACCTGTCTCCTACTGCATCTGTCTCCTACTGCACCTGTCTCCTACTGCACCTGTCTGCACCTGTCTCTACTGCACCTGTCTCTACTGCACCTGTCTCCTACTGCACCTGTCTCCTACTGCACCTGTCTCCTACTGCACCTGTCTCTACTGCACTTGTCTCTACTGCACCTGTCTGCACCTGTCTCTACTGCACCTGTCTCTACTGCACCTGTCTGCACCTGTCTCTACTGCACCTGTTTCTACTGCACCTGTCTCCTACTGCACCTGTCTCTACTGCACCTGTCTCTACTGCACCTGTCTCCTACTGCACCTGTCTCTACTGCACCTGTCTCTACTGCACCTGTCTCCTACTGCACCTGTCTCTACTGCACCTGTCTCCTACTGCACCTGTCTCACTGCACCTGTCTCTACTGCACCTGTCTCCTACTGCACCTGTCTCTACTGCACCTGTCTCTACTGCACCTGTCTCTACTGCACCTGTCTCCTACTGCACCTGTCTCCTACTGCACCTGTCTCCTACTGCACCTGTCTCACTGCACCTGTCTCCTACTGCACCTGTCTCACTGCACCTGTCTGCACCTGTCTCTCACTGCACCTGTCTCTACTGCACCTGTCTCTTACTGCACCTGTCTCCTACTGCACCTGTCTGCTACTGCACCTGTCTCACTGCACCTGTCTGCACCTGTCTCCTACTGCACCTGTCTCCTACTGCACCTGTCTCCTACTGCACCTGTCTCTACTGCACCTGTCTCCTACTGCACCTGTCTCTACTGCACCTGTCTCACTGCACCTGTCTGCACCTTTCTCCTACTGCTCCTTTCTCCTACTGCACCTTTCTCCTACTGCACCTGTCTGCACCTCTCTCTACTGCACCTGTCTCTACTGCACCTGTCTCCTACTGCACCTGTCTCTACTGCACCTGTCTCACTGCACCTGTCTGCACCTTTCTCCTACTGCACCTGTCTGCACCTCTCTCTACTGCACCTGTCTCTACTGCACCTGTCTCCTACTGCACCTGTCTCCTACTGCACCTGTCTCACTGCACCTGTCTCCTACTGCACCTGTCTCTACTGCACCTGTCTCCCACTGCACCTGTCTCCTACTGCACTTGTCTCTACTGCACCTGTCTCTACTGCACCTGTCTCCTACTGCACGTGTCTCACTGCACCTGTCTCTACTGCACCTGTCTGCACCTGTCTCTACTGCACCTGTCAGCACCTGTCTTACTGTGGGAAATTGAACTTTGACCCTGGGGAAGTCTTCTGCCCTCAGAGAGTTTTAGCCCGGATGCCCTTCCACAGGCCTCATCCTCCGTCCCAGGAGCTGTGGAACCTGCTCCAGATCCGGGTCTAAGTCTTGGTCTGGACCTCAGCTGGAGGACGTGACCTGTTCTGCAAGTTTGGACCTGGTTTAGTCCTTGTTAGACCTGGTCCTGATCTTGGTCCTGATCTTGGTCCTGGTCTTGGTCCTGGTCTTGGTCCTGGTCCCGGTCTCTGGTCCTGGTCCTGGTTTGGTCCTGGTCCTGGTTTGGTCCTGGTCCTGGTCCTGGTCCTGGTCCTGGTCCTGGTCCTGGTCTTGGTCTTGGTCCTGGTCTGGTCCTGGTCCTGGTCCTGGTCCTGGTCTGGTCCTGGTCTGGTCCTGGTCCTGGTCTGGTTCTGGTCCTGGTCTTGGTCCTGGTCTTGGTCCTGGTCCCGGTCTCTGGTCCTGGTCCTGGTTTGGTCCTGGTCCTGGTCTTGGTCCTGGTCTTGGTCCTGGTCCCGGTCTCTGGTCCTGGTCCTGGTTTGGTCCTGGTCCTGGTTTGGTCCTGGTCCTGGTCTTAGTCCTGGTCGGAGTGTGAAATATGGGGGTGTGTGGCCCGACCCCCTGATTAACCCATCACACCTCCTAAAAAGCCTTAAAAGCAGAATTTTGAGGCTGTAACGTCAGTAAAACGACACGATCTGGATGTAAACAGGAAGGAAACTGAGACGTCCAGTTTGGAGGAGGTGGACCAAAGCTCAGCTCATCTGCACCGATGCCCCGAGGAAAACACCAAAGTCCGATTCAAAACATACGGCGAATCCACGACAAGGACCACGGACAGCTCCTCCCCCCTTCGCCGTCACCACATCCACAAACACAGGGAGCAGAACCCGCACCCGCCCCACCACCACCCCCTGCACCCGCCCCACCACCACCCCCTGCACCCGCCCCACCACCCCCTGCACCTGCACCCACCACCACCCCCTGCACCCGCCCCACCACCACCCCCTGCACCCGCCCCACCACCCCCTGCACCTGCACCCACCACCACCCCCTACACCTGGTCCTGGTCTGGTCCTGGTCTGGTCCTGGTCTGGTCCTGGTCCTGGTCTGGTCCTGGTCCTGGTCCTGGTCTTGGTCCTGGTCTGGTCCTGGTCCTGGTCCTGGTCCTGGTCTGGTCCTGGTCTGGTCCTGGTCCTGGTCTGGTTCTGGTCCTGGTCCTGGTCCTGGTCTGGTCCTGGTCCTGGTCTGGTCCTGGTCTGGTCCTGGTCTGGTCCTGGTCCTGGTCCTGGTCCTGGTCCTGGTCCTGGTCCTGGTCCTGGTCCTGGTCTGGTCCTGGTCCTGGTCCTGGTCCTGGTCTGGTCCTGGTCTGGTCCTGGTCCTGGTCCTGGTCCTGGTCCTGGTCCTGGTCCTGGTCCTGGTCCTGGTCCTGGTCTGGTCCTGGTCCTGGTCCTGGTCCTGGTCTTGGTCCTGGTCTGGTCCTGGTCCTGGTCCTGGTCTGGTCCTGGTCCTGGTCCTGGTCTGGTTCTGGTCCTGGTCCTGGTCCTGGTCTGGTTCTGGTCCTGGTCCTGGTCCTGGTCTGGTCCTGGTCTGGTCCTGGTCCTGGTCCTGGTCTTGGTCCTGGTTCTGGTTCTGGTTCTGGTTCTGGTCCTGGTCCTGGTCCTGGTCTGGTCCTGGTCCTGGTCTGGTCCTGGTCCTGGTCTTGGTTCTGGTCCTGGTCCTGGTCTGGTTCTGGTTCTGGTCTGGTTCTGGTTCTGGTTCTGGTCCTGGTCCTGGTCCTGGTCCTGGTCTGGTCCTGGTCCTGGTCTGGTCCTGGTCCTGGTCCTGGTCCTGGTCTGGTTCTGGTTCTGGTTCTGGTTCTGGTCCTGGTCCTGGTCCTGGTCCTGGTCCTGGTCCTGGTCCTGGTCCTGGTCTGGTCCTGGTCTGGTCCTGGTCCTGGTCCTGGTCCTGGTCCTGGTCCTGGTCTGGTCCTGGTCTGGTCCTGGTCCTGGTCCTGGTCCTGGTCCTGGTCCTGGTCTGGTCCTGGTCCTGGTCCTGGTCCTGGTCCTGGTCCTGGTCCTGGTCCTGGTCCTGGTCCTGGTCCTGGTCCTGGTCCTGGTCCTGGTCCTGGTCCTGGTCTCAGGATTCACACGTTTGTGCTTCTCACTTTTATTAACTTGGTGCGGCTCAAACAAACAAACAAACAAACGATTCTCAGGAAGTGTCAGAAAAACTACAAACTGTCCCATCATGCACCGGGGCGCCCGTCCGGTCCCATCATGCACCGGGGCTCCAGTCCAGTCCCATGATGCACCGGGGCGCCCGTCCGGTCCCATCATGCACCGGGGCGCCTGTCCGGTCCCATCATGCACCGGGGCGCCCGTCCGGTCCCATCATGCACCGGGGCGCCCGTCCGGTCCCATCATGCACCAGGGCGCCCGTCCGGTCCCATCATGCACCGGGGTGCTGCAACACAGAACCTGCAGTTACACTCACGTTCAAGGCAGATGCCCTCCCCCTGTGTCAGATGCCCTCCCCCTGTGTCAGATGCCCTCCCCCTGTGTCAGATGCCCTCCCCCTGTGTCAGATGCCCTCCCCTGTGTCAGATGCCCTCCCCCTGTGTCAGATGCCCTCCCGTGTGTTTTTAGACTCACCGAGGGCTGGTTCACGTAGTCCCCCTCGTCGTCACTGTCACTGTGCTCTGAAAACAGACCAGAGTTAGACCAGGACTGAACCGGGACTAAACCGAGACTAAACCGGGACTAAACCGGGACTAAACCGGGACTAAACCGGGACTAAACCAGGGTTAAACCTGGACTAAACCCGGACTAAACCCGGACTAAACCCGGACTAAACCCGGACTAAACCCGGACTAAACCCGGACTAAACCAGGACTAAACCAGGACTAAACCCGGACTAAACCCGGACTAAACCAGGGCTAAACCAGGACTAAACCAGGACTAAACCCGGACTAAACCAGGACTAAACCAGGACTAAACCCGGACTAAACCAGGACTAAACCAGGACTAAACCAGGACTGAACCAGGACTAAACCAGGACTGCAGACTGTGTAAATTGTGTAAAAGTTTAATAGAAAATAAAAAGTTGTGTCACCGCTGGAGTCTTGGCTCTGATTGGTTCCCAGCTGATCACATGACCGTGTGGAGGCCTGTGATTGGCTGATGGAGGCGTCTGGCTCGCCCACGTTCACGTAGTTATGTTCTGCAGAGAGAGAGAGAGTCAGAGCCGCAGCTGCCCCGGGGCAGAACGAGCACACGACTGCCCCAAACTGCCTCCAATCTGCCCCCAAACTGCCCCTGAACTGTGTAAAGGAAAAAGTGTAAAGGAAAAAGTGTAAAGGAAAAAGTGTAAAGTAAAAAGTGTAAAGTAGAAAACGTGTAAAGTAAAAGTGTAATGTAAAGTTGAAAATGTCCGACCTGCGTTCTCGTAGCTGTCGTCTTCGCTCTCTGAAAAACACAAACACAAACATGAACCCCCATCTGACACCTGTCGCACCTGCCACATCTGCTTCACCTGTCGCACCTGCCTCATCTGCTTCACCTGTCGCACCTGCCACATCTGCTTCACCTGCCTCATCTGCTTCACCTGCCTCACCTGCCTCACCCGTCGCACCTGCCACATCTGCTTCACCTGTCGCACCTGTCTCACCTGCCACATCTGCTTCACCTGTCTCACCTGCCTCACCTGTCTCCCCTGTCTCACCTGCCTCACCTGTCTCACCTGTCTCTCCTGTCTCACCTGTCTCACCTGTCGCACCTGTCTGGGCTCAGGTTAAACTCAGGCTGTAAAGTGCTGATGTGTTTGTGACAGCAGCGCCCCCACAGGCCAAACGGAGGAACTGTCTGAGACACAAGTGTCCAAATGAGGCTCATCGAGGGCGGCAGGTCCATGTTTGGAATTCCGACCACGATCGTATCATAGCAACCAAAGAGCCAATCAGCAGCGAGGCTGTTGAAGGTAATGCCCCTTCCCTTAGCAACGCTGTCAATCAAACCTGTTGCTAATGCTAGTGGGAGGGGCCTTGGGGAAAGAAGGCGTCTGATTGGTTGGTTCTTAATGTTCAGATGTGGATTTGGGACAAAATGTTGAACTCAAACCCCAGGATCCTGTGGACGGGGTCAGAGGTCAGAGGTCAGACAGGGTCACGCTTTAACCACAGAACTATGATCAAATCTGGAGCTGAATCCAAGATGGCGCCGTGTCGTTTTCAGTGTCTGTGTCATTGCCGCATGAGCCCAAAAAAGATTTTTACTTCCTCCGCCGAACGTGTGACGCCAGAAACGCAGTTCTGACCAATCAGAGTGCGGCTCAGAGGAGAACTCTGACAACGCTGATTTTTAGGCACTTTGATGATTAAAAACATTTTTAAAGAAGTGGACGCCCTGAAGAACACGGGACGTCTGATTCCACGCGAACGCTCCGTGCTGCTGCGGGAGGAGCGTTTCTGGGCTGCAGTTCTGCACTCAGCCACAAATCAATCCAGCTCTTATTATAGATCCACGACTTTAACACACAAACTGAACTGGAGCCAGAGTCCGTGGAGCCCAGTCACATCCATGAACACTTCCTGTTTGGAGCGCGGCGGCAGAATGTTTAGCTCGCTGACCTCTGACCTCTGAGCAGAGGCACTGACCTGAGCTGGGGCTGGAGGGGCGGCTGACGGTGGCCACAGGGGGCGCTGTCTCCGGGAGCACCTCTCTGATCAAACACAAACGAGATCAGAACAAAGTGAAAGTACTGATACTTCAGAACACTTGTACTTGGGAGTATTTGTAGTACTCAGAGTACTCACATGTATCCAGGGTCCGGGACGCCCTCCTCCTCGCTGTCCAGACACCCACACGAGGCTGACGGACGAGAAGAGAAAGAGGGACAGTTTACATTTGAGTGTAAAATAACAGTGTAAAATAACAGAGCATAAAATAAGTGTGTAAAGTAAAAAATTATAAAATAAGTGTAAAACAACAGACTGTAAAATAAAAGAGTGTAAAATAAGAGTGTAAAGTAAAAGTAAAGTAAAAGTGTAAAACAACATTGTAAAATAAGAGTGTAAAGTAAAGGTGTGAAATAACAGTATAAAGATAGTGTAAAATAAAAGAGTGTAAAACAACAGTGTAAAATAACTGTAAAATAAAAGTGTAAAATAAGAGTGTAAAGTAAAAAATGTACAACAGCATAAAACAACAGATCGTAAAATAAGAGTGTAAAGTAAAAGTAAAGTAAAAGTGTAAAACAACATTGTAAAATAAGAGTGTAAAGTAAAGGTGTGAAATAACAGTATAAAGATAGTGTAAAATAAAAGAGTGTAAAACAACAGTGTAAAATAACTGTAAAATAAAAGTGTAAAATAAGAGTGTAAAGTAAAAAATGTACAACAGCATAAAACAACAGATCGTAAAATAAGAGTGTAAAGTAAAAGTAAAGTAAAAGTGTAAAATAACAGAGTGTAAAATAAAAGAGTGTAAAATAACAGAGTGTAAAATAACCGTGTAAAGTAAAAAAGTATAAAGTAAGAGTAAAACAGACTGGAAAATAAAAGAACAAAGTTAGAGTGTAAAATAAGAGTGTAAAGTAAAAGTGTGAAATAATATAGTATAAAGTAGTAAGATAATGTAAAATAAAAGAGTGTAAAACAGCAGAGCGTAAAACAGTGTAAAATAACTGCATAAAGTAAAAAAGTAAAATACGAGAGAAATACAGTGTCAAATAAGAGTGTAAAGTAAAACAGTATAAATAAAAGAGTGTAAAGTAAAAGAGTGTAAAGTTAAAAAGTATAAAATAAGAGTGTAAAGCAACAGTGTAAAATAAAAGATTGTAAACTAAAAGTGTAAAATAACAGCATAAAATAAACAAGTGTAAAATAAAAGATTGTAAAGAAAAGAGCGTAAAGTAAAAGTAAAAATAGTGCACCTGCGTTCTCGTAGCTGTTGTTGCTCTCTGTAAAACACAAACATGTTACTTTTGTTTTGTATTGTTCAGGAATCGAACCTGAAACCTCCCGACTGTGAGGCGTTAACCACTCTGCCACTCACCAACTTTTACACAAGACTCCCTGATTTACAGAAACTCAACTTGTCTGCTTCAGATACAGTTTAAGTAGTAGCAGTAGCATTCGTAGTAGTAGTAGTAGCAGTAGTTGTAGCAGTAATAGTCGTAGTAGTAGTAGTAGTAGTAGTAGTTGTAGCAGTAATAGTAGTAGTAGTAGTAGTAGTAGTAGCAGTAGTAGCAGTAGTAGTAGTAGTTGTAGTAGTAGTAGCAGTAGTAGTAGTAGCAGTAGTAGTAGTAGTAGTAGTGGTAGTGGTAGTGTGGTGGTAGTGGTAGCAGTGTAGCGGTGGCAGTGGTGGTGTGAGTGGTAGTGGTGGCAGTGGCAGTGGTGGTAGTAGGTAGTGGTGGTAGTAGTAGTAGTAGTGGTAGTGGTAGTGGTAGTAGGTAGTATGGTAGTAGTATGGTAGCTGGTGTAGTAGCGGTGCGTAGTGGTGGTAGTGGTAGTGGTAGTGGTAGCGTAGTGGTAGTGGTGGTAGTGGCGTAGCGATGGCAGTGGCAGTGGTTGAGTGGTGGTAGTAGTGGTAGCGGTGGCGGTGGCAGTGGTAGTAGTGGTGGTGGTAGTGGCGGTAGTGTGGCAGTGGTGGTAGTAGCGGTGGTGGTAGTGTAGCGGTGGTAGTGCAGTAGCGGCATGTAGCAGTGGTGGTAGTGAGCGGTAGTGGTATGGTGGTGGTAGTGGTGGTGGCGGTAGTAGTAGTGGTAGTGGTAGTAGCAGTTAGTGATGGTAGTAGCAGTGGCAGTGGTAGTAGTGGTAGTGGTAGTAGTGGTGTAGTAGTAGTAGTAGTAGTAGTAGTAGTAGTAGTAGTAGTAGTAGCAGTAGTAGTAGTAGCAGTAGCAGTAGCAGTAGCAGTAGTAGTAGTAGTAGTAGTAGTAGTAGTAGTAGTAGTAGTAGTAGTAGTACCTGTCTCTGTGGGGGTGAAGGAAGGACAGGGGGGTCTCTGAGTTCCCTCCAGTGAAAAACTGTAAAAAAAAAAAACAAACAAACAAAAAAAAAAAACAGTTGAGATCAGTTAGAACATCTGTATTTGCAGTACTGCAGTAGTAGTTGGAATAGTAGTAATAGTACTGTAGTATGTAGTAGAGGTATTGCAGTACTCACTGAGGAGACAGGAAGTGGGACGGAGGATGGACATAGTTCGGGTCTATAGAGTACTGCACTGAAATACACAAGAAACACAACCTGAGTAAGAGTACTAGAAGTAGTAGCAGTGGCGGCTGGTGAATAGAGGGCGCCGCACTCCCTAACTTAACCTTGATTTAAAATATTAAAGAATAAATGATAAAGTTATTTTCTATTAGGCTGTATGTTTAATATTTAGTTTAAAACTGAACGTGTATTTGCTCTGTCCCGTCTCAGCCAAACAGACTAATGCTACAGGCTAATGCTGCTGCTACAGGCTAATGCTACCGCTACAGGCTAATGCTACTGTTACAGGCTAATGAATGGAGAACTACAGAACTGTGCGCTATGGCCGCTGCTACTTTCGCCTAAACCGAAACAGGAGAGCGGGAGGAGAGGCCTAAAGCCCGGGACACACTGACACCGTCGCCCGCTGCCGCCGGGGGTCGTTTCTGGGCCTAAAAGTTTGACCTGGGCGTAGTGCAGAGGACTTAAGTCCACCCGGTGTCCTGGGGCTAATATGGACTGGCGTAACTTTCAGACTGAAGTGGGATTAAGAGGAGTTTTAGAACAGCTCCTGCACTCGGCTCCAGGACCTTGTCCCGTGGACCGGACCGGGACAGACAGAACCAACAGGACAGCGGGCAGAGGACACACTCTGCATCAGGCCTGGAGAAGGTAAGAGGCTTGTTTTTGTTAGTTTGGGGCAAATCTGAGGAGGAGCCTCACAGTAAACAGTGTTATAGTGTTAACAGGTAAATGTGGAAATGAATGAGCGACGGAGCCGCTCCGGTGTTTCTGCCGTGAGCTGCAGGAGCGGCGCTGATGCCGTAACCGGAGCCTCATTTTTACTGCATTTTCATGACGTTACGGGGCTGTTTGTGAGCGGTGTGTTACGTGGGTGTTACGTGTGTTACGTGTGTTACGTGTGTTACGTGTGTTACGTGTGTTACGGTGTGTTATGATGTGTTATGGTGCATCAGGTTGTGTTGCTGTGTAAACTTTGTGCTTGGCTGTGCTTTGTGCTCCTGATGAAGTTTGTCTGTTTCTGGCATTTGTTATAATGTTATATAACCAATACATAATACTTATATTTAGAATATGCATTTATAATTATGGCCAATGCCCCCCAAAAAATTAGACCACCAACCGCCACTAATAATAGCAGTAGTAGTAGTAGTAGTAGCAGTAGTAGTAGTAGTAGTAGTAGTAGTAGTAGCAGTAGTAGTAGTAGTAGTAGCAGTAGTAGCAGTAGCAGTAGTAGTAGTAGTAGTAGTAGTAGCAGTAGCAGTAGCAGTAGCAGCAGTAGCAGCAGTAGCAGTAGTAGTAGTAGCAGCAGTAGCAGTAGTAGTAGTAGTAGCAGCAGCAGCAGTAGTAGTAGTAGTAGTAGTAGTAGTAGTAGTAGTAGTAGTAGTAGTAGCAGTAGTAGTAGTAGTAGCAGTAGCAGTAGCAGTAGCAGCAGTAGCAGTAGTAGTAGTAGCAGCAGTAGCAGTAGTAGTAGTAGTAGCAGCAGCAGCAGTAGTAGTAGTAGTAGTAGTAGTAGTAGTAGCAGTAGTAGTAGTAGTAGTAGTAGTAGTACTCACTGGGTCTGTTGGTCAGGAATTGTGTGGATCTGAAACAAAACAGAAAAATATTTTTAAAGTTTTTTTTTTTCACAAATGAAAATCATAAAACCAGAATCGAGCTCAGACTGACGGGATGTAGGTGTCCTCCGACGTGTGAGTCTGACGGATCGACACTAAACAACAGGGACAAGTTTAGAACAGGTTTAGTCCTGGTTGAGTCCCGGTTGAGTCCTGGTTTAGTCCCGGTTTAGTCCCGGTTTAGTCCCGGTTTAGTCCCGGTTTAGTCCCGGTTTAGTCCCGGTTTAGTCTCGGTTTAGTCTCGGTTTAGTCCTGGTTTAGTCCCGGTTTAGTCCCGGTTTAGTCCCGGTTTAGTCCCGGTTTAGTCTCGGTTTACTCCCGGTTTAGTCCCGGTTTAGTCCCGGTTTAGTCTCGGTTTAGTCTCGGTTTAGTCTCGGTTTAGTCCTGGTTTAGTCCTGGTTTAGTCCCGGTTTAGTCCTGGTTTACCCATCGGTCTCTTGTGGCAGTGCAGGCAGAGGGATGAGAGCAGAACCAGGCACACGAGGAGGACCAGAGCCGTGAGGAATAGAACCAGCATCCTCCTGCAGAACAGGCGACACGGTAACCACGGCAACACACGGCAACACACAGTAACCACGGCAACACACAGTAATCACGGCAACACACGGTAACCACGGCAACACACAGCAACAAACTGGAGGCACTGCTCTGTCTGAGGTTCTGTTCTACTTTAATCTGAGTTTAATTTGAACTTTGAGCTGATCTGAACTTCAACACATCTTGAAATTTAAAAATCACTCACATTGGCCATTTTTTAGGTGCAAAATTTTACTTCCTGTTTCACATCAGAGGTGCCATGAATAAAATTCCATCACTGTTACCAAGGCAACCACGATGTATATTGGGCCCAAACTCGTGTAACGTCGCAGAGATCACGATGTGACAAATACAAATATCAGAAAAACACTTTTATTTGGGCAGAATCAGGCTAAAGCTTCAGGAAAATGTTTGTGTGTAAACTGAACCCAAACTGGACAGAACTCTCCCAGTGTGACGTCATCAGTGATGTCATCAGTGATGTCATCAGTGATGTCATCAGTGACGTCATCAGTGATGTCATCAGTGACGTCATCAGTGATGTCATCAGTGATGTCATCAGTGATGTCATCAGTGACGTCATCAGTGATGTCATCAGTGATGTCATCAGTGATGTCATCAGTGATGTCATCAGTGATGTCATCAGTGATGTCATCAGTGATGTCATCAGTGTGATGTCATCAGTGATGTCATCAGTGATGTCATCAGTGTGATGTCATCAGTGATGTCATCAGTGTGATGTCATCAGTGTGATGTCATCAGTGATGTCATCAGTGTGATGTCATCAGTGATGTCATCAGTGATGTCATCAGTGTGATGTCATCAGTGATGTCATCAGTGTGATGTCATCAGTGTGATGTCATCAGTGATGTCATCAGTGATGTCATCAGTGTGATGTCATCAGTGATGTCATCAGTTTCCTCATGTTTTTCATCTTTTCTTCACAAATTGCATCTTAATTTGTGTAAAATTACATTTATATTAAAGCTGCACTGTGTAACTTTTCTGTTGGGGGGTGCGCCGCCTGCTTGTTTCCATGGAGATATTTTTGTTTTGCTAAATTTGGTAATCCCAGTGGAGTCAGGTTAATGGTCAGCTCTATGGAGAGGCGAGCCTGCACGTGGAAACACCTGAACAAAGCCAGAGTGTTTAATGCCCTACTGTGGAACATTCCAGGCAAACGAATAACATCTCCACGGAGATCAGCAGGTAGTGGACCCTCCACAAATGATCGAGTGGTAAAACCTGTTCTCTCCAGATCTGAACCCACACGGTAACTCACGGCAACACCAAACTCTGTCGCCATGGAAACGTGTGACTGCAGAAGCGGCGCCTCTCCACAGACCTGACCCGGGCCCGGCTCAGCGGAGACACGTTTAACGCCTCAATGTGGAACATTTCAGACCGAGCGAGAATATCGCCATGGAGACGAGGAAGAGCAGAGCAGAAAAGTGACACAGTGCAGCTTTAAGACAGAAGATCAGATGCCCTCCCCGTGTGTCAGATGCCCTCCCCGTGTGTCAGATGCCCTCCCCGTGTGTCAGATGCCCTCCCCGTGTGTCAGATGCCCTCCCCGTGTGTCAGATGCCCTCCCCGTGTGTCAGATGCCCTCCCCGTGTGTCAGATGCCCTCCCTGACTGGTGTAAATGTGTTTCCTTCAGCGTGTGGCGAGTTCACAAACCTGAGTCCGGACTCCAGGTGGTCTAGAACTGGTCCTGGTCTGGTCCTGGTCCCCACGCGGTTATGACCGGGTTTAGTCCCAGTTTAGTCCTGGTTTAGACCTGGTTTAGACCCAGTTTAGTCCTGGGAAAGTTCTGTCTCAGATCACAAAGCTCAAAATGAAGATTTTGAGGTTTCACCGAAAAACAACCGCTTCCTGTGAGTCAGCAGCAGCCAATCAGAGCGCTCCGATTAGAGCAGATCTGAACCAGGTCTAAAACAGGACTTAAACAGGACTTAAACAGGACTTAAACAGGACTTAAACAGGACTTAAACAGGACTTAAACAGGACTTAAACAGGACTTAAACAGGTCTAAACTAAACCAAAAGACTACACCATTTAACCAGGTCTAACCCAGGACTAAACCAGGATTAAAGCAGGTCTAAAACAGGACTAAATGAGGACCTAGACCAGGACTAAACCGGCACTAAACAAAGTTGAACCAGGACTACACCAGGCTTAAACCAGGTCTAAAGCAGAACTAAACATGGACTAACCGAGTCCTAAACTAGGACTAGAACCAGACTAAACCAGGACTAAACCAGGACTAAACCAGGACTAAACCAGGACTAAACCAGGACTAAACCAGGACTAAACCAGAACTAAACCAGGACTAAACCAGGACTAAACCAGGACTAAACCAGGACTAAACCAGGACTAAACCAGGACTAAACCAGGACTAAACTGGGGTGTACTCTGATCAGATCCTGCAGGGTATTTTAGTGTTTAGTTTAAAATGAATCCAACATTTTTACTCAAAAGAACAAAAATGAAAAATAAATAGTGAAATAAAAAAAAAATTAAAAAAAAGAAAACATTTTTAAATTAAAATTTAAAGATAAAAATAAAATAAAAATAGGCTAAACAGATTTGAAGAGTTTTTGATGCGAATCGTTTCATACTGAGCATGAGTTTAACGGCAAAGCTCTGACAGGAAACCACAAGTGCACCTCCTCCACATCCTGAAGAAGGTCTGAACTGGGTCTAAACTGGGTCTAAACCAGGTCTGAACCGGGTCTAAACTGGGTCTGAACCAGGTCTAAACTGGGGCTGAACCGGGTCTAAACTGGGTCTGAACCAGGTCTAAACTGGGTCTGAACCGGGTCTAAACTGGGGCTGAACCGGGTCTAAACTGGGTCTAAACCAGGTCTGAACCAGGTCTAAACTGGGTCTGAACCGGGTCTAAACTGGGGCTGAACCGGGTCTAAACTGGGGCTGAACCAGGACTAAACTGGGTCTGAACCAGGACTAAACTGGGTCTGAACCGGGTCTAAACTGGGGCTGAACCGGGTCTAAACTGGGGCTGAACCAGGTCTAAACTGGGTCTGAACTGGGTCTAAACTGGGGCTGAACCGGGTCTAAACTGGGTCTGAACTGGGTCTAAACTGGGTCTAAACCAGGTCTGAACCAGGTCTAAACTGGGTCTGAACTGGGTCTAAACTGGGTCTAAACCAGGTCTGAACCAGGACTAAACTGGGGCTGAACCAGGACTAAACTGGGTCTAAACCAGGTCTGAACCAGGTCTAAACTGGATCTGAACTGGGTCTAAACTGGGTCTAAACCAGGTCTGAACCAGGTCTAAACTGGGGCTGAACCAGGACTAAACTGGGTCTGAACCAGGTCTAAACCGGGTCTGAACCAGGTCTAAACTGGGTCTGAACCGGGTCTTAACTGTTTCTAAACCAGGTCTAAACCGGGTCTGAACCAGGTCTAAACTGGGTCTAAACCAGGTCTGAACCAGGTCTAAACTGGATCTGAACTGGGTCTAAACTGGGTCTAAACCAGGTCTGAACCAGGTCTAAACTGGGGCTGAACCAGGACTAAACTGGGTCTGAACCAGGTCTAAACCGGGTCTGAACCAGGTCTAAACTGGGTCTGAACCAGGTCTTAACTGTTTCTAAACCAGGTCTAAACCAGGTCTGGATTAGCTGTGGGACGGGACAGAAGAATGAGAAACTAGACTTTTATTTCATTTTAAAACATAAATTGTTTTAAAATCTCTTTAATGTCACATTTTAGGAGTTTTTCACTTTATTAATTTTGTAAAAATCACATAAAAATATTTTAACATTCTAGAATTTATAAAATCAGTGCATAAACTGGTCTCTGAGCCTGAGTCAGTAAAATCCACTCCTATAGTGTGTGTCTGAGTCTGGACTTGGTCTGGACTTGGTCTGGACTTGGTCTGGACTTGGTCTGGACTTGGTCTGGACTTGGTCTGGACTTGGTCTGGACTTGGTCTGGACTTGGTCTGGACTTGGTCTGGACTTGGTCTGGACTTGGTCTGGACTAGGTCTGGACTTGGTCTGGACTTGGTCTGGTCTTAGTCTGGACTTGGTCTGGACTTGGTCTGGACTTGGTCTGGACTTGGTCTGGACTTGGTCTGGACTTGGTCTGGACTTGGTCTGGACTTGGTCTGGACTTGGTCTGGTCTTGGTCTGGACTTGAGCTCCCAAACACAGGGAGAACCTGCCCCTCAGTCCCAGGACTCAGCTCGGGCCCCGGGGCCCCTCTGTCGTGCCGTACGTCCTCTGAGCCGCCATGTTTGTTTCGGCGTGTCACCTTTGACTCCGCCCATGCCACGGCGCCGCGCTGTGATTGGTTCGGCTCAGACGCAGCGGGAAGTGAGAGGGCGGAGTCTCGTGTACAAGGGGGTGGAGTCTCGTGTGCGAGGGGGCGGAGTCTCGTGTGCGAGGGGGCGGAGTCTCGTGTGCAAGGGGGTGGGGTCTCGTGTGCGAGGGGGCGGGGTCTCGTGTGCGAGGGGGTGGAGTCTCATGTCTCTGTTTCATGTGTCGCTGGGGGGTGCTGTTGCCATGGAGACCGCCTCCCGTCGTCAGGGGCGATGACCATCATCTGAACGCTGTGGTTTCCAGGGAGACGGGACCCGGCGAGTTCCGGTTTATCGGCCCCGAACGAACCAAGAGGAACGAACGCACAAGACATTCCCCAACGAGAGAGAAGGAGCTCCACCGACCAGTCCGAGCTGAGGAGGAGAGGAGAGGAGGTGAGAGGAGGAGAGGAGGTGAGAGGAGGAGAGGAGAGGAGAGGAGGAGAGGAGGAGAGGAGGAGGAGAGGAGGAGGAGGAGAGGAGGAGGAGGAGTGAGGAGGAGAGGAGGAGGAGAGGAGGAGGAGGAGGAGGAGAGGAGGAGGAGAGGATGAGGAGAGGAGGAGAGGAGGAGAGGATGAGGAGGAGGAGGTGAGGAGGAGGAGAGGAGGAGGAGGAGGAGGAGGAGAGGATGAGGTGAGGAGGAGAGAAGCACATTCCCCATGATGCCCTGGGCCTGACCTTCTGACCTGGTAACTGCTCCAGAATTCAGCCTGAGGATTTTTCCTGAAGAGAAACGCCAACGTCACCAGAACTTTCTCGAAGTCTGAAGAAAAACACGAGTACAGATGAAGAAGAAGTAGCAGCAGTAGTAGTAGTAGTAGTAGTAGTAGTAATAGTAGTAGTAGTAGTAGTAGGTATTAATGGCAGCGGTGGTAATAATGGTCAGTGGTAGTGGTGGTGGTAGTGGTGATGATGGTAGCGCATGGTAACGGTAGTGGTGGTGGTATTAGTAGTGGTAGTAGTGGCGGCGGCGGTACATGTGGTGGTGATGGTAGTGATGCCCATGGTGGCCTTGTGATGATGGTAAGTGGCGGCGGTGGTAGTGGTGGTGGCAGCAGCGGCGACAGCAGCCGGCGGCGGCAGCAGCAGCAGCGGCAGCAGCACTTGCGGCATGTGCGGCAACAGCTTTCGGTAGTAGTGCTAGTGATGATGGCAGCGACGGCGGCGGCAGTATGTGGTAGTAATGTGGTGGTGGTATTGATGGTATTATCCATAGTGGTAGTGGTAGTAGTGATGATGGTGGTAGTGGATGGTGGTAGCGGTGGTAGCGGTAATGTGGTACGTAGTATTAAGTAATAAGTGGTAATAATATACATAATGGTAATAATAAGTGGATAATAATAATATGGTGGCGGCAATGGTAATAATAAGTGGTATAATAATGGTAATAACCAGTAGCGAGTGGTAGTGGCAGTGATTGATGCGTAATGATGGTGGTAGTAATAAATGAAGTGGCGATTGGCAGTGGCGGTGTGGTAAGCAGTGGTAATATGTAGTGATGATAATGTCAAGCGGTGGCAGTGGTGGTAATGATGATTAAGTAATAAGTGGTAATAATAATTGGTAGTGAGTAATAATAATAGTGGTAATAATTGGTGATAATGATAGTGGTGGTAGTGGTGGTAGTAATGATGATAATAGCAGCAGTAGTATTGGTGGTAGTGTGATGGTGATGGTAGTGATGCTGGTGGCAGTGTATTATTGTAGCGGTGTAATGCAATGTGGTATTGGCATGGTGGTAGTAGTAGTGTAATAATAGTGATGATGATGATAGCAGCAGCAGCAGCGAGCAGCAGTAGCAATATATGGCAGTAGACGGTAGCGATGGCGGTAATGTGGCAGTGCGGTGTAAATGTGGTGGTGGAATAATAATAGTAATATGGTAATAATAGTAGCGGTAGTAGTAATAGTTAATGATCAAGGTAATGTAAGGCAGCAACGGCGGCGGCAGTGTAAGCGGTGATGGTAATGTGTGGCGGCGGTGGTGGTGGTGGTGGTAGTGGTGGTAGTAGTAATGGTAGTGGCAGACGGCGATTAGTGGTGATGGTAACGGCGGTGGTAGGTGATGGTAATAGTTGGTAGCGGTGGTAGTGGTAGTAGTGAGTAATGTGTAGTGACGATGTGACGGCAGCAGCGGCAGCGGCAGCAGCGGCGGCGTAGTAGCGGCAACAGTCAGCGGCAGTAGCAGTAACGGTAGCAGTGGCAGTGGTAATTAGTTGGCAGCAGTGGTAGTGATGTATTGATGATAGTAGTACGGTAGTAGCAGTGAAGTAGCCAGTGGTAGTTTAGCAGTGGTAGCGGTATTGGTGGCAGCGGTAGTGATAGTATGGTATTAGTAGTAGTAGTAATAGTGATGATAGTGGTAGTAGTGATGATAGTAGTAGTAATAATAGTAATGAGTATTAATATATTAATGCCATTGTTATCAAATAATAGTAATATAAAGTGAGTGGTAGTATTAGCAATAATGTGAAGTGGCAGCGGCAGTGTGGTATGTAGTGGTATGTGATGGTATTAATGAGTAATAGTGGATAGTATTATTGGTGGTGGTATTAATAGTGAGTAAGTGATAATGGTAGTAATAGTGATAATAGTAGAGTAATAGTAATGGTAATTAATAGTGAAGTAGTAGTAATGGCTTAACAATCATTAGTATTAATATGACAATAGTAAGTGATAATAATGGTGGTAATAATGTAATGTGTATTGTGTAGTAGTGCAGTGGCGGTGGTAGTGGCGTATGTGGTGTGGTGTAATAGTAGTAATGGTGGTGGTAGTGTGTGATGGTGGTGGTGGTGTAATGGTATTAGTTAATGGTAATCATAATAGTTCAGTAGTAATAATGTGGTAGTAGCGGTGGTGGTAGTGATGATGTAATGGTAGTGGTAATTGATAATGGCTAATAGTGGTAGTAATAATAGTAGTAATTGGTAGTAGTGATGTAATGGTAGTGATAATTGGTGATGATGATAGTGGTAAAGTCAGTAGTAGTAAGTAAGTAATAGTAGTAATTAGTAGTCGTAATTAGTAATAGTAGTAATGGTATTAAATAATATTAAAGTAGTGGTGAGTAGTAATTGGTGGTAGTAGTGGTATATGAAGTGAGTGGTGGTATTATTGATATGTGATAGTAGTGGTAGTAGTGGTAGTGGTGATAATGGTAGTGAGTAGTGATGGTATAACGGTAGATGATGAGTAATGGTAGTGATGATAGTGGTGATGATGGTAGTAGTGGTAACATTGGCAGTGGTAATAGTGGTGGCAGTGGTGGTGGTAGTAATAGTGGTAGCCAGTGGTAGTAGTAATTGATAGTAGTAGTAATAGTGGTAGTGATGATTAATGGTGGTGATGATTAATGAGCGGTAATAGTAGTGAGTGGTAGTAAGTAGTGGTAGTGATGATAACCAGGTAGCAATGGGTATGTAATGGTGGTAGTGGTGGTGGTAGTGGTAGTGGTAGTAATAATAGTAGTAATAGTAGTAGTAATATAGTAGTAATGAGTGGTAAGTAATAATAAAGTAATGGTAGTAATAGTAGTAGTAGTGATGGTGGTAATATCAATGGTAGTAATAGCTAAGCCAATGTGGTATTAGTAATAGTGGTAGTAGTAATAATAATAATTAAGTAATAATATTAATATTAGTAGTAACAATATGTAATAAGTAGTAATAGCGTATGTAGTGAATCAATGAGTGATAATCAATGTGTATTAATGGTGGTAATTAAGTAGTAATAGTGAAGTAATAGTGTGTAGTGGTAGTAATTAGTAATGGTAGTGATTAATTGTAATATTATTAGTGATGTGGTAATAGTGGTAGTGGTAGTAGTAGTGGTGATGTAGATAAGTATTAATAGCATAATAGTATTAATGTAATGGTAAGTGGAATGGTAATAATAAGTAAGTGGTAGGTGGTAATGGCTGGCAGTAATTGGTGAAGTATTAATTGTTGGTGGTAGCAGTAGCGGTAGTAGTAATAGTAGTGGCAGTGGTGGTAGTAGTAATAGTAGTAGTAGTAATGGTAGTAATGGTAGTGGTAATGATGATGATGATGATGATGGATGGCGGTAGTATTAGTGGTAATAGTGCGTGGTATTAGTAGTATTGATGATGAGTAGCGGTAGCGGTGATGGTAGTGGTAGTAGTGGTGATGTGATGGTAGTGGTGATAGTAATAATTAGTAGTAGTATTGACAGTAGTAATGGTAATGGTAATAGTAGTAGTAGTGATGGTAGTAGTGATGGTAGTAGCAGTAGTAATAGTAGTAATAGTAGTAGTAGTAGTAGTGGTGGTAGTGGTAATAGTAGCGGTGGTGGTGGTGAAGTGGTGATGGTAGTAGTGGTAGTATTGGTGATGGTAGCGAGTATTAATGGTGGTAATGGTAGTAGTGATAGTAGTGATGTAGTAGTAGTGGTAGCGATGGTAATGGTAGTAATAATTGGTGGTGGTAGTAGTAGTAATGGTAGCAGTGGTAGTGAGTAGTAGTAGATGATGATAGTAGTAGTGGTGGTCAGTAGTAGTAGTAGTGGTAGTGATGATGGTGGCAGTGGTAATAGTAGTGATGTGGTAGTAGTAGTAGTAGCCATTGGCAGTAGTAGTGGTAGTGATGATGATGGTAGTGATTAGTAGTAGTGATAGTGGTAGTAGTAGTAAATAGTAGTAGTGGTAGTGGTGGTAATGGTAGTGGTAATTAATGGTAATTAGTGTTAGTGAGTAATGTGATTAAAAGTAATAGTAGTAATAGTGGTAGTAGTAGTAGTGATAGTAGTAATGATGATGATGGTAGCAGTGGCAGTGGTGGTGGTGGTGAGTATTAAATGGTAGTGATGATGTAGTGATGGTAGGTAGTAGTAGTGGTAAATAGTATAATAGCAGTAGCGGTGATGGTAGTGGTAGTAATGGTAATGATGATGATAGTAAGTAGTGGTATGGTAGTAGTGATGGTAGTGAGTAGTAATGATGATAATAGTAGTAATGAATGTGTAATGTGCAGTGATGAATTAGTAATTATTAGTAGTAATTAGTGGTAATGGTAGTAAGATGGTAATGTGCTTGCGGTAGCAGTAGTAGTGATAGTGGTAGTAAGTGATAGTAGTAGTAATGGTGATGGCTTATTGGCAGTGGTATTAGTAGTAGTGATAGTAGTGATGATGATGGTAGTAGTAGTAATTAGTGGTGATGTAGTAGTAATAGTGGTAAGTGGTGAGTGATGGTTAGTAATAGTAGTAGTAGTAATGAGTAGTGGTAGTAGTAGTGGTGCAGTGGTAATGGTAATTAATGGTGGTATTGATGATGATAGTATTAACGGGCAGTAGTAGTGGTGATATTAGTAATAATTAGTAGTGATGGTAATAGTATTAGTGGTAGTGGTATTAGTGGTGAGCAGTAGTAATGGTAGTAATAGTATTAGTAGTAGCAGTAGTAGTGATGGCAGTGGCAGTGGTAGTAGTAGTAGTAGTATTAGTATTGGCAGTAACCGGTGGTAGTAGTAGTAGTAATTAGTAATAGTGGTAGCAGTAGCAGTAGTAGTAGTAGTAGTAGTAGTAGTGAGTAGTAATAGTATTAGTGATGATGGTAATAGTATTAGTAGTAGTGATGGTAGTAATGGTAGTAGTAGTAAATAGTAGTAGTAGTGATGATGGTAGTAACGTGGTGGTAATATTAGTATAGTAGTAGTAGCAGTAGCAGTAGTAATAGTAGTAATAGTAGCAGTAGTAGTAGTAGTAGCAGTAGCAGTAGTAGTAGTAGTAGTAGTAATAGTAGTAGTAGTAGTAGTAGTAGTAATAACTTTAGTACCTTGAGGATCATAGAAGACGTCAGATCCGAGGATGAGGTCGATTTTTGGCAGAGACACGAGACGAGGAGAAACGTGTCCCCAGGTCAGACCCACCACCTGCACCAACTCCGCCCGCCGCCCCTCGGCCCGCTGCCCCTCGGCCCGCCCAGGCCCCGGGGCCTCCGCCCGCCCTGGCCCCGGGGCCTCGGCCCGCCGCCCTGGGGTCTGGGCGACCTTCAGCCCGTTGGCGCGGCAGGACCGGGCACAGTTCTCCAGACACTGAGGAAGTTCTGCTGCGTCTGAGAGAAGAACCGAGGAACCGAGACGAGACGCCACCAATCCAGGAAGAGACACACCTGCCCCTAACTGAGACCAGGACTGAACCAGGACTGAACCAGGACTGGACCAGGACTGGACCAGGACTGAACCAGGACTGGACCAGGACTGGACCAGGACTGAACCAGGACCGAACCAGGACCGGACCAGGACCGAACCAGGACCGAACCAGGACCGAACCAGGACCGAACCAGAACCGAACCAGGACCGGACCAGGACCGGACCAGGACCGGACCAGGACCGGACCAGGACCGAACCAGGACCGGACCAGGACCGAATGAAGACTAAACCAGGACTAAACCAGGTCCAAAAGGATGGTTTAGTTCAGTGTTTCTCGAACTGTGGTCCGACTCCTTCCGGTGGGACTTGGATCCACTTTTCCGTCTTTTGGATCATTGTTTAAACTGGAATAGTCCGGTTACAGTCCTGGTTCAGATCCTGTAGCTCCAGGACTCACCTCCAGGACGCTCTTGTTCTTCAGCTCTCGTCTTCGGTGCCACAGAAACTGGGCCAAGACCACGGCGCAGGGCCACACGTACATCCCGAACTGAGGGTCCAACACCTGCACACAACCCGACACCACATGACGCCAAAGATCAGGCTCCTGCAAAGAAAAACTGGGACACGCTCGGTTTGTAATAATAAAACTGTGAATCGAGTGCAGAATGAAGGAAAACTGTTCTGCACTCGACATTTTCTTTGTGTTTTGGTCGTTTTTAAGCAGCTTTTCTGTATTTTACCTCAGCAAATGTTCCTCTTTGCTGTTGGCGGGACTGTGTTTGGGGCCGTCATAATTTATGTAACAGGGACAGTGCATATTAAAGAACATCTACAACATTTGTAACAGCACATATGTGCCAGATATATGCCAGATTATAGTGAACGTGAAGAGTAAAGAAGAGCAGAAAATGTCATTTGTTTCACCAAAATACAGAAAATCGTGTTTGTGAACGACCATAAAGCAAAAAAAATGCAGTGATAGAAGTTCCTCAGATCATGACTGACATCTTACTCGCTCTTTTCACTACTTTATTTACACCAAACCGGGGTGTTTCACTTTAGAATTTTGAAAATCTGGTCACCCTATATTTAAAAAAAATAAATAAATAAAAAAATAACAATGCACAAAAACTACTGTTTCTGCCAATAATTGATCCGCCCCACCCGGATACAGGAGGATGGGAGGGCATCTGACACACAGGGATATTAGATAACAGGAGGGTATTTAACATAAAACTAAACTTTTCTCACACTTTATCTAAGACTAAAATATTCTACTTTCCATCAGTAAAAGCTAAACGCCACTTTATGCTTTATGTTGTAAGACAGGAGTTTTGATATAGTTAATTCAAACAATTAAAATGTCTGATAAAAGCATTAAAAACAATGGAATAACATGTTTATTTTTATTTAAACAGTAAATTCACCTCTGGGATGGTCACGCTCAAGGATTCCTGTGAATTTTCATGGTCATCTTTAAATGTGAACACTTTAAACGCTAAACTCGAGGATTCTGCTTCAATTTCGGCCATAATCTCTCTGAAAATGTGGTCACAATATATGTAATATATATTTAAATATGTCACATTTTCAGATCGTAGCGCTGATTTTTGTCGCAGTAGAAACCACGCTGAAATCTACTTCCGCCTTCAGCCCATAACAAAAGAAAGAAGCGTTCCGCAGCCAATCAGAGCGTGGCGGGAAGAATCCTGTCCAATCAGCGCGCGGACCGCTCGGGACGCCAACCAATCAGCGGCTTGGTAATTGAGAGGGGCGGGACACTGCGCTGTCAAAGTGTTACAGAAGCATTTTGTGTGAAGCTAACTGTGCTAACTGCGTGCTAACGGCGCTACTCTCTGGTGTTTTATCACAGTTTAACCGGAGCAGCGCCCGTAAAAGTGTCCACACACAGGGGGAGAGGTACAAACGAGCCACACACAGCCGTATCACCGGGGTTTGGGCTATAAAAGGAGGCGGGGGAGTTGGTAAAAGCCGGTAAGCAGCGAGGCTAGTGCGGCTAAATGTAGTGCCTGAGGGCGGCGTAGCTTCAGAGGCTAACGGTGCTAACGGTGCTAACTGTGAGCTCTTTAAACCGAACAGAAATGAACCACAAAAGTAAGAAGCGGATCAAAGAGGCCAAGCGGAGCGCCAGGCCCGAGCTCAAGGACTCCGCGGACTGGGTCAAACACGGGTACCACGACACCTTCGACCTGTCGCACCGGAGCGTGAAGGTACGGTCCCCGGGAGAGGAGCGAGGGGAGCGGGGAGAGGCAGGTCTGGGCTTCGGGAGCTAACAATGCTAATGTGGCTAACACGACTAACGTGCCGGAAGAGTGCGAATCTGCACGTACGCGATGGACAGTAATGACACCAGGATATTTTTATTAAAACAACATCAGATCAGGAACATAATGAGAAAAGTATTTGTACTTTAACCTGAATTACAGACATTTTTCATTTGTGTTAAATGTGTCTCATTTAATGACACAAAACCGATGTAGATGGATTTGAGACCAGAGTTCAATAGTTTTCTAAACATTTCCACTGTGCAAGCTTGAAATAACATAAAGTTATGATTTTTAAACAGTTAAACCATAACAGACACGTATATTTGCACATTAGGTGTGAATCAGAGTTGGGTGGTAACTTTGAAGTTGCATAATCCAGATTTATAAATACACCACGCACCTACGTACATTTATGTAGATCATAATTACCAATAATTTACATATTCAGTCCAGTTCCCTCTCCTGGAGCCCTGGCATTTGTAACTTTATGTTTCATGCAATACAAATGTCAAGGTCCACATGTGGAATAATAGACTTCATAACATACTCAAAATATAATGATTAACAGATTTTTGTAGGTAAAATGTATTTAGAATGAAATGTAAATGGGAAAATCTGGCACTAACAGCAGCTTCAGTTCTTGATCAGCAGCTTTAATCTGTATAAAACAGTTTTTGACACTTAAACACAAATCTAGTGTTCCCTGAGCCTCTCGACAGAATCTGCAGGAATCACTGGATGTGCTGTTTTTTATTTAGCTGCAGCATTAATAATGTGTTATTACCAGAAATGTGAAAATTATTTATTTAATCGATACTCGCGATATTTTAGGCCACAATATAATTGTAAAATCTAAAAAAACAAAAAAAATGAATAAATATATTTCAGAAACAAAGTTGAACCTTTTTCAATTCAAACTATTGTCCATAAAGTGCACCTAAATGTTTATCTGGTCTTAATGTCACAATATTTTAGATATGTTTTGGTATTACTGTCATAATCCAAAGAACTCGGTGCTTATTTGTAGTTAGTGGTCTGGACTGAACCAGAGCAAAGGATCATGGTCTATGTAGTTTCCTCTGTTTGTTTCGCTGCTGGTGAAAATGAAGCATTGAGGTTTGGGAGCTTCCAAATGTTCCAGGATATTATTGAGACTTTTAACGATTTGTGATCACAGATTTGAGTTACTGTTACAGCCCCAGAGCTGGTGTGACCCCCGTTTAAACCCTTCACGTTCCTCCTCCTCACAGTTTGTTTTTGTTTGCTCCCAGGACAACGTGGAGCGAGTGGACGCGTCTCGCCTCAGCCCAGAGGAGTTCATCCAGAGGTTTGAGCGTCCGTACAAACCCGTGGTGCTGCTGAACTGTCAGGAGGCCTGGCCCGCCAAAGAGAAGTGGACTCTGGAACGCCTCAAACGAAAATACCGCAACCAGAAGTTCAAGTGCGGAGAAGACAACGACGGGTACTCGGTGAAGATGAAGATGAAGTATTACGTGGAGTACCTGGAGAGCACGCGGGACGACAGCCCCCTCTACATCTTCGACAGCAGCTACGGCGAACACGCCAAGAGACGCAAGCTGCTGGACGACTACGCCGTCCCCGTGTTCTTCACCGACGACCTGTTTCAGTTTGCAGGGGAGAAACGAAGACCGCCCTACAGGTTCATGCCCCCCTGTGTCAGATGCCCTCCCGTACTCCTGTACCCCTGTGTCAGATGCCCTCCCGTACTCCTGTATCCCTGTGTCAGATGCCCTCCCGCCCCCCTGTAGCCCTGTGTCAGATGCCCTCCCGTACTCCTGTATCCCTGTGTCAGATGCCCTCCCGCCCCCTGTACTCCTGTGTCAGATGCCCTCCCGTACTCCTGTACCCCTGTGTCAGATGCCCTCCCGCCCCCCTGTATCCCTGTGTCAGATGCCCTCCCGTCCCCCTGTATCCCTGTGTCAGATGCCCTCCCGCCCCCTGTACCCCTGTGTCAGATGCCCTCCCGTCCCCCTGTCCCCCTGTGTCAGATGCCCTCCCGTCCTCCTGTACCCCTGTGTCAGATGCCCTCCCGCCCCCCTGTACCCCTGTGTCAGATGCCCTCCCGTCTTCCTGTATCCCTGTGTCAGATGCCCTCCCGTACTCCTGTACCCCTGTGTCAGATGCCCTCCCGTACTCCTGTATCCCTGTGTCAGATGCCCTCCCGCCCCCCTGTAGCCCTGTGTCAGATGCCCTCCCGTACTCCTGTATCCCTGTGTCAGATGCCCTCCCGCCCCCTGTACTCCTGTGTCAGATGCCCTCCCGTACTCCTGTACCCCTGTGTCAGATGCCCTCCCGCCCCCTGTATCCCTGTGTCAGATGCCCTCCCGTCCCCCTGTATCCCTGTGTCAGATGCCCTCCCGCCCCCTGTACCCCTGTGTCAGATGCCCTCCCGTCCCCCTGTCCCCCTGTGTCAGATGCCCTCCCGCCCCCCTGTACCCCTGTGTCAGATGCCCTCCCGCCCCCCTGTACCCCTGTGTCAGATGCCCTCCCGTCGT
Source organism: Odontamblyopus lacepedii (assembly GCA_034769755.1). Classification (NCBI taxonomy): domain Eukaryota; kingdom Metazoa; phylum Chordata; class Actinopteri; order Gobiiformes; family Gobiidae; genus Odontamblyopus; species Odontamblyopus lacepedii. Next base: position 1,801,929 of record CM068351.1, read on the forward strand.
CCTGTACCCCTGTGTCAGATGCCCTCCCGTCCTCCTGTATCCCTGTGTCAGATGCCCTCCCGCCCCCCAGTACCCCTGGGTCAGATGCCCTCCCGCCCCTGGACCCCTGTGTCAGATGCCGTCCAGTCCCCCTGTCCCCCTGTGTCAGATGCCCTCCCGCCCCCTGTACCCCTGTGTCAGATGCCCTCCCGTCCTCCTGTATCCCTGTGTCAGATGCCCTCCCGTCCTCCTGTATCCCTGTGTCAGATGCCCTCCCGTCCCCCTGTACCCCTGTGTCAGATGCCCTCCCGCCCCCTGTACCCCTGTGTCAGATGCCCTCCCGCCCCCTGTATCCCTGTGTCAGATGCCCTCCCGCCCCCCTGTACCCCTGTGTCAGATGCCCTCCCGCCCCCTGTATCCCTGTGTCAGATGCCCTCCCGTCTTCCTGTACCCCTGTGTCAGATGCCCTCCCGTCCCCCTGTATCCCTGTGTCAGATGCCCTCCCGCCCCTGTACCCTGTGTCAGATGCCCTCCCGCCCCCTGTACCCCTGTGTCAGATGCCCTCCCGTCTTCCTGTACCCCTGTGTCAGATGCCCTCCCGTCCTCCTGTATCCCTGTGTCAGATGCCCTCCCGTCCCCCTGTACCCCTGTGTCAGATGCCCTCCCGCCCCCTGTATCCCTGTGTCAGATGCCCTCCCGTACTCCTGTATCCCTGTGTCAGATGCCCTCCCGCCCCCCTGTATCCCTGTGTCAGATGCCCTCCCGCCCCCTGTATCCCTGTGTCAGATGCCCTCCCGTCCCCCTGTGTCAGATGCCCTCCCGCCCCCCTGTATCCCTGTGTCAGATGCCCTCCAGACCCCCTGTACCCCTGTGTCAGATGCCCTCCCGCCCCTGTCCCCCTGTGTCAGTTGCCCTCCCGCCCCCCTGTATCCCTGTGTCAGATGCCCTCCCGCCCCCGGTACCCCTGTGTCAGATGCCCTGCCGGCCCCCTGGACCCCTGTGTCAGATGCCCTCCCGTCCTCCTGTATCCCTGTGTCAGATGCCCTCCCGTCCCCCTGTACCCCTGTGTCAGATGCCCTCCCGTCCTCCTGTATCCCTGTGTCAGATGCCCTCCCGCCCCCCTGTATCCCTGTGTCAGATGCCCTCCCGCCCCCTGTACCGCTGTGTCAGATGCCCTCCCGTCCTCCTGTATCCCTGTGTCAGATGCCCTCCCGCCCCCCTGTATCCCTGTGTAATATGCCCTCCCTTCCCCCTGTATCCCTGTGTCAGATGCCCTCCCGCCCCCTGTATCCCTGTGTCAGATGCCCTCCCGCCCCCCTGTATCCCTTTGTCAGATGCCCTCCCGCCCCCCTGTACCCCTGTGTCAGATGCCCTCCTGCCCCCCTGTACCCCTGTGTCAGATGCCCTCCCGCCCCCTGTATCCCTGTGTCAGATGCCCTCCCGCCCCCTGTATCCCTGTGTCAGATGCCCTCCTGCCCCCCTGTCCCCCTGTGTCAGATGCCCTCCCGTCCCCTGTATCCCTGTGTCAGATGCCCTCCTGCCCCCCTGTCCCCCTGTGTCAGATGCCCTCCCGCCCCCTGTATCCCTGTGTCAGATGCCCTCCTGCCCCCCTGTCCCCCTGTGTCAGATGCCCTCCCGCCCCCTGTATCCCTGTGTCAGATGCCCTCCCGTCTTCCTGTACCCCTGTGTCAGATGCCCTCCCGTCCCCCTGTACCCCTGTGTCAGATGCCCTCCCGTCCCCTGTATCCCTGTGTCAGATGCCCTCCTGCCCCCCTGTCCCCCTGTGTCAGATGCCCTCCCGCCCCCTGTATCCCTGTGTCAGATGCCCTCCCGTCCTCCTGTATCCCTGTGTCAGATGCCCTCCCGTCCTCCTGTATCCCTGTGTCAGATGCCCTCCCGTCCCCCTGTACCCCTGTGTCAGATGCCCTCCCGTCCTCCTGTATCCCTGTGTCAGAAGCCCTCCCGCCCTCCTGTATCCCTGTGTCAGATGCCCTCCCGCCCTCCTGTATCCCTGTGTCAGATGCCCTCCCGTCCTCCTGTATCCCTGTGTCAGATGCCCTCCCGTCCTCCTGTATCCCTGTGTCAGATGCCCTCCCGCCCTCCTGTATCCCTGTGTCAGATGCCCTCCCGCCCCCTGTATCCCTGTGTCAGATGCCCTCCCGCCCCCCTGTATCCCTGTGTCAGATGCCCTCCCGCCCCCCTGCCCCCCTGTACCCCTGTGTCAGATGCCCCCCTGTACCCCTGTGTCAGATGCCCTCCCACCCCCTGTATCCCTGTGTCAGATGCCCTCCCGCCCCCCTGTACCCCTGTGTCAGATGCCCTCCCGCCCCCTGTATCCCTGTGTCAGATTCCCACCCGCCCCCCTGTACCCCTGTGTCAGATGCCCTCCCGCCCCCCTGTAGCCCTGTGTCAGATGCCCTCCCGTACTCCTGTATCCCTGTGTCAGATGCCCTCCCGCCCCCCTGTAGCCCTGTGTCAGATGCCCTCCCGCCCCCTGTATCCCTGTGTCAGATGCCCTCCCGCCCCCCTGTACCCCTGTGTCAGATGCCCTCCCGCCCCCTGTATCCCTGTGTCAGATGCCCTCCCGCCCCCTGTATCCCTGTGTCAGATGCCCTCCCGTCCCCCTGTACCCCTGTGTCAGATGCCCTCCCGCCCCCCTGTACCCCTGTGTCAGATGCCCTCCTGTCCTCCTGTATCCCTGTGTCAGATGCCCTCCCGCCCTCCCGCCCCCTGTGTCAGATGCCCTCCCGCCCCTGTACCCCTGTGTCAGATGCCCTCCCGCCCCTGTATCCCTGTGTCAGATGCCCTCCCGTCCCCTGTACCCCTGTGTCAGATGCCCGCCGGCCCCCTGTACCCCTGTGTCAGATGCCCTCCGCCCCTGTACCCCTGTGTCAGATGCCCTCCCGCCCCCTGTATCCCTGTGTCAGATGCCCTCCCGCCCCCCTGTATCCCTGTGTCAGATGCCCTCCCGCCCCCCTGTATCCCTGTGTCAGATGGCCTCCCGACCCCCTGTACCCCAGTGTCAGATGCCCTCCCGCCCCCCTGTAGCCCTGTGTCAGATGCCCTCCCGTACTCCTGTATCCCTGTGTCAGATGCCCTCCCGCCCCCCTGTAGCCCTGTGTCAGATGCCCTCCCGCCCCCTGTATCCCTGTGTCAGATGCCCTCCCGCCGTATCCCTGTGTCAGATGCCCTCCCGCCCCCTGTATCCCTGTGTCAGATGCCCTCCCGCCCCCCTGTATCCCTGTGTCAGATGCCCTCCCGCCCCCCTGTACCCCTGTGTCAGATGCCCTCCCGCCCCCTGTATCCCTGTGTCAGATGCCCTCCTGTCCTCCTGTATCCCTGTGTCAGATGCCCTCCCGCCCTCCCGCCCCCTGTGTCAGATGCCCTCCCGCCCCCCTGTACCCCTGTGTCAGATGCCCTCCCGCCCCCCTGTATCCCTGTGTCAGATGCCCTCCCGTCCCCCTGTACCCCTGTGTCAGATGCCCTCCCGTCCCCCTGTACCCCTGTGTCAGATGCCCTCCCGTCCCCCTGTACCCCTGTGTCAGATGCCCTCCCGTCCTCCTGTATCTATTACTGACATGATCTGGTCTTTCTTATGGTTCAGTCCTGGTTCAGTCCTGGTTTAGTTGTGATTTAGTCCTGGTTTAGTTCTGGTTCCTTGGTTCAGTCCTGGTTCTGGTCCAGTCCTGGTCCAGTCCTGGTCCAGTCCTGGTCCAGTCCTGGTCCAGTCCAGGTCCAGTCCTGGTCCAGTCCAGGTCCAGTCCTGGTCCAGTCCTGGTCCAGTCCAGGTCCAGTCCTGGTCCAGTCCTGGTCCAGTCCTGGTCCAGTCCTGGTCCAGTCCAGGTCCAGTCCAGGTCCAGTCCAGGTCCAGTCCAGGTCCAGTCCAGGTCCAGGTCCAGTCCTGGTCCAGTCCTGGTCCAGTCCAGGTCCAGTCCAGGTCCAGTCCAGGTCCAGTCCTGGTCCAGTCCTGGTCCAGTCCTGGTCCGGTCCTGGTTCAGTCCTGTGTGTCTCAGGTGGTTCGTGATGGGTCCTGCTCGCTCTGGGACGGGGATCCACATTGACCCGTTGGGCACGTCTGCGTGGAACGCCCTGGTGCAGGGCCACAAGCGCTGGTGCCTGTTCCCGACGCACACGCCGCGGGAGCTCATCAAAGTGACGCGCGACGACGGGGGAAACCAGCAGGACGAGGCCATCACCTGGTTCAGCGTCATCTACCCCCGGACGCAGGAGCCCACGTGGCCGCCCGAGTTCAGGCCGCTGGAGGTTCTGCAGAAGCCCGGGGAGACCGTGTTTGTGCCCGGTAAATACGTTTGTGTGAATGTCCCGGGGTCCTCTGCAAA
>CM068351.1:1808747-1811247 GCA_034769755.1 Odontamblyopus lacepedii
CACGAACGCCACTTAAACGCCACGAACGCCATTTAAACGCCACGAAACGCCACGAAACGCCACGAAACGCCACGAAACGCCACGACACAACACGACACAACACGCCACAAAATGCCACGAAACGCCACGAAACGCCACGAAACGCCACGAAACGCCACAACACGCCACAAAATGCCACGAAACGCCACGAAACGCCACGAAACGCCACGAAACGCCACAAAATGCCACGAAATGCCACGAAACGCCACGAAACGCCACGAAACGCCACGAAACGCCACGAAACGCCACGAAACGCCACGAAACGCCACAAAACGCCACAAAACGCCACAAAACCACCACAAATCGCCACGGCCAAAAACCTCGTCCTTTGTTCGTTTTATTGTGAAATGTGGACGACCTCACAAAAAATCTGTGCATTAAACCCTTCAGTCTGAACGTTGCCATAGTGATATTCTTTTCACAATAAAAGCACGGTCTGCCGCACACCTCCTTCACAATAAAAGCACAGTCTGCCGCACACCTCCTTCACAATAAAAGCACGGTCTGCCGCACACCTCCTTCACAATAAAAGCACAGTCTGCCGCACACCTCCTTCACAATAAAAGCACGATCTGCCGCACACCTCCTTCACAGTAAAAGCACGGTCTGCCGCACACCTCCTTCACAATAAAAGCACGGTCTGCCGCACACCTCCTTCACAGTAAAAGCACGATCTGCCGCACACCTCCTTCACAGTAAAAGCACGGTCTGCCGCACACCTCCTTCACAATAAAAGCACAGTCTGCCGCACACCTCCTTCACAATAAAAGCACGATCTGCCGCACACCTCCTTCACAATAAAAGCACGATCTGCCGCACACCTCCTTCACAATAAAAGCACGATCTGCCGCACACCTCCTTCACAATAAAAGCACGGTCTGCCGCACACCTCCTTCACAGTAAAAGCACGGTCTGCCGCACACCTCCTTCACAATAAAAGCACAGTCTGCCGCACACCTCCTTCACAATAAAAGCACAGTCTGCCGCACACCTCCTTCACAATAAAAGCACGATCTGCCGCACACCTCCTTCACAATAAAAGCACGGTCTGCCGCACACCTCCTTCACAATAAAAGCACGGTCTGCCGCACACCTCCTTCACAATAAAAGCACGGTCTGCCGCACACCTCCTTCACAATAAAAGCACGGTCTGCCGCACACCTCCTTCACAATAAAAGCACGGTCTGCCGCACACCTCCTTCACAATAAAAGCACACACACGGGCACGTCTCTGTACACATCTGTGGACGTCTCTAACCCTTTAGCTGTCGGGTTCTAAACAGGAAGTGTTCGTGGGTGTATTCGGGCTCCATGGACTCTGGCTCCAGCTCAGTGTGTGTGTGAAAGCGTGACACACACACACACAGACACACACACACACGCACACACACACACACACACACACACACACACACACACACACACACACACACACACAGACACACACAGACACACACACACACACACACAGACACACACACACACACACACAGACACACACACACACACACACACACACACACAGACACACACACACACACACACAGACACACACACACACACACACACAGACACACACACACACACAGACACACACACACACACACACACACACACACACACACACACATACACACACACACACTGTCTCACGTGTGTGTTCCTCAGGCGGCTGGTGGCACGTGGTGTTGAACTTGGACACGACGATCGCGGTGACGCAGAATTTCGCGAGCTCCACAAACTTCCCCATCGTCTGGCACAAAACCGTCCGAGGGCGACCGAAGCTGTCCCGAAAGTGGTACAGGTGAGAGTCCCGGTCCAGTCCCGGTCTAGTCCCGGTCTAGTCCCGGTCTAGTCCCGGTTCAGTCCCGGTCCAGTCCCGGTCTAGTCCCGGTCTAGTCCCGGTCTAGTCCCGGTCTAGTCCCGGTCCAGTCCCGGTTCAGTCCCGGTCTAGTCCCGGTCTAGTCCCGGTCTAGTCCCGGTCTAGTCCCGGGCTAGTCCCGGTCTAGTCCCGGTTCAGTCCCGGTTTAGTCCCGGTCTAGTCCCGGTCTAGTCCCGGTCTAGTCCCGGTCTAGTCCCGGTCCAGTCCCGGTTCAGTCCCGGTCTAGTCCCGGTCTAGTCCCGGTCTAGTCCCGGTCTAGTCCCGGTCCAGTCCCGGTCCAGTCCCGGTCCAGTCCCGGTCTAGTCCCGGTCTAGTCCCGGTCCAGTCCCGGTCCAGTCCCGGTCCAGTCCCGGTCCAGTCCCGGTCCAGTCCCGGTCCAGTCCCGGTCTAGTCCCGGTCTAGTCCCGGTCTAGTCCCGGTCCAGTCCCGGTCCAGTCCCGGTCTAGTCCCGGTCCAGTCCCGGTTCAGTCCCGGTTCAGTCCCGGTCCAGTCCCGGTCTAGTCCCGGTCTAGTCCCGGTTCAGTCCCGGTTCAGTCCCGGTTCAGTCCCGGTCTAGTCCCGGTCTAGTCCCGGTCCAGT
>CM068351.1:1816247-1846247 GCA_034769755.1 Odontamblyopus lacepedii
CACACACACACTGTACACACACACACTGTACACACACACACTGTACACACACACACTGTACACACACACACTGTACACACACACACTGTACACACACACACACTGTACACACACACTGTACACACACACACTGTACACACACACACTGTACACACACACACTGCACACACACACACTGTACACACACACACACACACACACACTGTACACACACACACTGTACACACACACACTGTACACACACACTGTACACACACACACTATACACACACACACTGTACACACACTATACACACACACACTATACACACACACACTATACACACACACACTGTACACACACACACTGTACACACACACACTGTACACACACACACTATACACACACACACTGTACACACACACACTGTACACACACACACTGAAAACACACACACTATACACACACACACTGTACACACACACACTGTACACACACACACTGTACACACACACACTTTACACACACACACTGTACACACACACACTGTACACACACACACTGTACACACACACACTATACACACACACACTGTACACACACTATACACACACACACTATACACACACACTCAACACACACACACTGTACACACACACACTCTACACACACACACTCTACACACACACACTATACACACACACACTGTACACACACACACTGTACACACACACACTGTACACACACACACTATACACACACACACTGTACACACACACACTGTACACACACACACTGTACACACACACACTGTACACACACACACTATACACACACACACTGTACACACACTATACACACACACACTATACACACACACACTATACACACACACACTGTACACACACACACTATACACACACACACTGTACACACACACACTGTACACACACACAGAAACATTCATTATTCAGCCACACAAACATTAAATAGCCTCAGTAACATTTGACATTCAATAGGCCGATAATGGGCCATGAACATTCCTAAAATGAGCCTATTTAGACTTGAGCCTCTGTGCAAGTGTTAAACTGAATAAACCTTATAGAAGAAGAAGAATAAAAACCCAGCAGGTCTAAATGAAAACAGGCTTCATCAAAATACAGACGAACCAAAACAACTGTTGCTCAGGCCTCGAGTTCTGAACAGGCATGAAGGAAAAGGGAGTTCAGTGAGGCCTTCAGTGCTGGAGCCTGGACACAGACGCTGAGGCCCTCAGTGCTGGAGCCTGGACACAGCCGCTGAGGCCCTCAGTGCTGGAGCCTGGACACAGACGCTGAGGCCCTCAGTGCTGGAGCCTGGACACAGACGCTGAGGCCCTCAGTGCTGGAGCCTGGACACAGCCACACCGTGAACTGTGTATGTGACTTTTTATCTTACTTTTATTTGACTCACTTTAGTTTGTGGGACTGTTTCTCGTCTCGCTCCTGCACTGAGCTCCAGAATGTCCCGCTGCACTGTTTTGTGTTGGGTCCCTCGGGTTCGTCCTCTCAGTTCCTCGGGACGTTACATCATCATGAATCCTTAAATATAAATATCCCGCACTGACCTGAGCTGAAGGTGCAGCAGGTTTAAACGCCTCAGGCTCTTTAAGTGTGTGTGGAAAAGCGGCTCTGGTCACGGCTCCAGTTCAGCTGATTCACCCAGAGAAGAACCTGCAGGTCCTGCTCAGAGTCTGTCCCCGGACCCGGGCCCCAAAGCCCCAGACACACACACACGGGCACAGACACACGCACACACACGGACACAGACACACGCACACTCTCGCACACGGCTCGGTTTGTGAAGTTCTGGGTGTGTGTCTCCATGGTGACGGTCATAGCGTGGCGTTCTCGGTCACAGATCAGAGGAAAATCTCACGGCGTCAGTAAAATCACGAGCTGTTGGTGATTTCATGAGTCATGAGACGAGAGCAGAAGTATTTATACATGACCGTCTTAAAAGTACAGGTCACACATGACTCCCGCTGCACGTCAGCTGAGGCTGTGTGTGTGTGTCTGCCCCGGGGCGGCCGTGGCTCCACCTGCCCCGGGGCGGCCGTGGCTCCACCTGCCCCGGGGCGGCCGTAGCTCCTCCTGTGTCACTCAAAGGCTTCTGTCATAGAATCCATTTTGGTTCATTTGGGTCGTTTCCATTTTCCATCCTCACCACAGAGGAGTGGGGTTTGGTGCCCGGTGCCTGACAGTACAGGGTTTGGGGTTTGGTGCCCGGTGCCTGACAGTACAGGGTTTGGGGTTTGGTGCCCGGTGCCTGACAGTACAGGGTTTGGCGTTTGGTGCCCGGTCTCTCAACCGGGAACACACCTCCGCCGACGCCCTGGGCCTATTTTTCTCCCTTATTTTCCTCAGTGTCCTGTTCTGTTGTTCTGTGATCACATCTGTTCTCTCTTCCTTCTCACCTCTTCTCTCCACCCTCTCTTCTCCTCTCTTCTCTTCACCCTCTCTTCTCCTCTCTTCTCACCTCTTCTCCTCTCTTCAGGGCGGTTCGGGTTCGGAGAGCGAGTCGATGTCTCACAGACGGAAAAAGCGTCGCACCTGCAGCTCCACGGCCAACGGAGACACCTGCCTCCAGGACGACTGCGTGAGCAAAGAACGGAGCTCCTCCCGGTGACCCCGCCCACACCTGACCCCGCCCACAAACCCACCTGCCTCCAGGACGACTGCGTGAGCAAAGAACGGAGCTCCTCCCGGTGACCCCGCCCACACCTGACCCCGCCCACAAACCCACCTGCCTCCAGGACGACTGCGTGAGCAAAGAACGGAGCTCCTCCCGGTGACCCCGCCCACACCTGACCCCGCCCACAAACCCACCTGCCTCCAGGACGACTGCGTGAGCAAAGAACGGAGCTCCTCCCGGTGACCCCGCCCACACCTGACCCCGCCCACAAACCCACCTGCCTCCAGGACGACTGCGTGAGCAAAGAACGGAGCTCCTCCCGGTGACCCCGCCCACACCTGACCCCGCCCACAAACCCACCTGCCTCCAGGACGACTGCGTGAGCAAAGAACGGAGCTCCTCCCGGTGACCCCGCCCACACCTGACCCCGCCCACAAACCCACCTGCCTCCAGGACGACTGCGTGAGCAAAGAACGGAGCTCCTCCCCGTGACCCCCCCCACACCAAACCCCGCCCACCAACCCACCTGCCTCCAGGACGACTGCGTGAGCAAAGAACGGAGCTCCTCCCGTGACCCCGCCCACACCTGACCCCGCCCACAAACCCACCTGCCTCCAGGACGACTGCGTGAGCAAAGAACGGAGCTCCTCCCGGTGACCCCGCCCACACCTGACCCCGCCCACAAACCCACCTGCCTCCAGGACCTCGGTTTGTGGTTTGGTGAATGTTTGGGGAAGTAACACCAGAGTCGCCCACAGCTTCATCCCAACTTCCTCCAGAAAATATCAAGTTAAAGAAACTAAAACACTAAACGCTAAAAACACGTCACGTTTTATGCCTGTTACCATGGCAACCAGAGCGACGTGATCTGCCCCTCCAGACCCGCCGATAAACACGCCCACACCTGAATGAAGCTCCTCCCACAAACACACCTGACCCCTCCCCCTCCTGAACGAAGCTCCTCCCACACACCTGACCCCTCCCCCTCCTGAACAAAGCTCCTCCCACAAACACCTGACCCCTCCTGAACGAAGCTCCTCCCACACACACCTGACCCCTCCCCCTCCTGAACAAAGCTCCTCCCACACACACCTGACCCCTCCCCCTCCTGGATTAAGCTCCTCCCACACACACCTGACCCCTCCCCCTCCTGAACAAAGCTCCTCCCACACACACCTGACCCCTCCCCTTCCTGGACGAAGCTCCTCCCACAAACACACCTGAGGCGACCCCGGGCTCTTTTACAAATCTTCAGTACAGAAATGTTCCGTACGTCACTTTAAGCGTTTCGTGACGTGACCCTGAGCTCCAGAACCTTGAGACGCAACAAGATCTGAGCCCAGAGGGTTTGAGGAAGGCTGTGTTTTATCTGTACGGACTCTTTTGGTCAGAATCCCACATCATGCTGCTCCTGTCTGCTCCTGTCTGCTCCTGTCTGCTCCTGTCACTGCTTCATTTGAACCGGAGGAACGGTCAAGTGGAGGGATTCGCATGGTGGGACGGAAGGAAGGAGCGAGCGACGGCTGAATTCACCAGGAACTGTGGACCCGTCCGTCTTAAACCTTCACCCAGGACGAGCAGACGGCGAAAAAGATGAAAACGCTTAAACCTTAATGTTTTAAAACCGCCTTAAAGCCTGAATCACTTCGTCCATCGTCACGTTTTTGCTCCTTTATCGACTGTGACTTCAGACACGGGAAGAGATTTTATACCCAGAACAAGATGTCGTTTGTGCTTCGATCTCCAGCAGCTGCATCTTTCTGCCATTTTTAAAACCGCGTCACATTTTAAAGCTGCACCGTGTAACTTTTCTGGTGGAGGGTCCGTCACATGGAGACCAAACCAGACTCAGATCCAGGTCAGATCTGTGGAGAAGGTCAGAATGTCTGTTTTTTTTTATAGGTTTTTTGGAGCTCTAAACCCACCTGTGACTGAATAAATGTAAAGTAAAGCTGTTTAAAGTCACACTGTGGAACATTCTAAGCACACCAGTGACGTCTCCATGGAAACGAGCAGGCGACGGACCCACAGCCAAAAGGTTGCACGCGTTTCCTGTCCGTAAATCACGTCTTTTCCTTTGTGCTCAAACCGAATGTAAACTCGTAGTGCCTAAAGTCCTCGTGTGCCAAAGCCGATTCGCTCCGTCTCCTTATAAGGCCCTTCCTTCCTGCCGCGCGCCGTCACTGCAATTTGATTGGTCCAAATCCAGAAACGCTCCTGATGATGTAACGGGCGGATCTGGTTATTTTGAAACGGTTTTAATTTTTATTTTCTCAACTTTGAATCGGTTCGGTTGATTCAGCCTCAAGCGTCTGGTACGGCTCTTTCCCCATCTTTGTTTTTGACTTTTAAATGTTTTCCCCAAATCTGAGCTGAAATAAAACACTTACCCGGGACTGGACCGGGACTGGACCGGGACTGGACCGGGACTGGACCGGGACTGGACCGGGACTGGACCGGGACTGGACCGGGACTGGATCGGGACTGGACCGGGACTGGATCGGGACTGGACCAGGGCCAAACCAGGGCCAAACCAGGGCCAAACCAGGGCCAAACCAGGGCCAAACCAGGACTAAACTACAACTAGATCTGGATTTGTCCATATTCCTGAATCTTTCAAGAGGTCTAGGCCTAGTTTAGTCCCAATGTTAGTCCTGTCTTTGGTTTAGTCCTGGTTTAGTCCTGGTTCAGTCCTGGTTTAGTCCTGGTTTAGTCCTGGTTTAGTCCTGGTTCAGTCCTGGTTTAGTCCTGGTTTAGTCGTGTTTTGGTGAGTTCTTCGGTCAGATCTGGTCTCGTTGAAGCGCTTCATTCATTGTGTCTTGAGTCAAATGTGACCGGAGCCCTGATGAGTGTCACAGGTGTAGAAACGCTGCTTGACTCTGAAGTGGCACCTGTCTGCACCTGTCTGCACCTGTCTGCACCTGTCTGCACCTGTCTGCCCGCTCTGTTCCTCTCTGTTCCTCTCTGTTCCGCTCGGTTCCGCTCGCCGAAGTGCCTAAACACGTGTTGCTGTTAATAAAGTTTTCTACTGAGAAACTCCGGCTCGGCTTCGTGTGTGATTAAACCCTGAAAGCTCCTGGTAAAGGGGCAGCGATGAACTCCAGGAAATCCAGGATAATAGAATTTTTTAAGGTACATTTATTTATTAAGTTGTTTATTCTCAAATAAATAAAGTTTAGGATTTGCATGTTTTGTAGGGGGCGCAACATCCTTCAGACCTAAACCCACACGGAGCTTCAGGTGTGAAGAACGTCTCTGTTAAAGATGAACTCTGTCCGTCTGAAGCTAAAGTCGTCACTACAGGAGGTGGATTCTGTCAGGAGCCAAAAAACAGCACAGATCAGAGTTTCCTCAGTGGAGAATCTGACTGTGTGTGAGTCTGTGAAGGAAACAAACTAGTGTAGTGATGGGGGCAAGTTCTGAACTAGTGCAGTGATGGGGGCAAGTTCTGAACTAGTGTAGTGATGGGGGCAAGTTCTGAACTAGTGTAGTGATGGGGGCAAGTTCTGAACTAGTGTAGTGATGGGGGCAAGTTCTGAACTAGTGTAGTGATGGGGCAAGTTCTGAACTAGTGTAGTGATGGGGGCAAGTTCTGAACTAGTGCAGTGATGGGGGCAAGTTCTGAACTAGTGCAGTGATGGGGGCAAGTTCTGAACTAGTGCAGTGATGGGGGCAAGTTCTGAACTAGTGTAGTGATGGGGGGCAAGTTCTGAACTAGTGCAGTGATGGGGGCAAGTTCTGAACTAGTGTAGTGATGGGGCAAGTTCTGAACTAGTGCAGTGATGGGGGCAAGTTCTGAACTAGTGCAGTGATGGGGGCAAGTTCTGAACTAGTGTAGTGATGGGGGCAAGTTCTGAACTAGTGTAGTGATGGGGGCAAGTTCTGAACTAGTGTAGTGATGGGGGCAAGTTCTGAACTAGTGCAGTGATGGGGCAAGTTCTGAACTAGTGCAGTGATGGGGGCAAGTTCTGAACTAGTGCAGTGATGGGGGCAAGTTCTGAACTTCCACGTAAAACACCAATTTGCTTCAGACTGAAGAAGCTTAACTCCACTTTAACCCATCTGACAACAGCCACGAGTCTGACAAACCAAACGCTCTGCCTGGTTCACTCATTAGTGTCTGGAAACGTTAGAAAACATCTTTATAATCACCTCACACTTCCCTCTGCTGATTTCCCACTGCACAAAAACCCAAAAGACTCGATCGCCGACGTTGTTTCTAATCCCGTTTATTTACCAGTGAATTATATTTTTGAAAAATGCTAAAAAAAAAAAAAAAAAACACATTCCTGAACCATTTTGTTTCAACAACTTTCAGTTTCTCTTCTTCTCCGTCAGTCGTCGATCTTCACTTGTTGCTTCTGGAGTCGGTGATCGAGTCTTTTGGGTTTTTGTGCAGTGGGAAATCAGCAGAGGGAAGTGTGAGGTGATTATAACGTGACACTGTTTTAATGGACCCAGGACAGCTGCACCTGACACCAGCACCCACCAGCACCCACCAACACCCACCAACACCCACCAGCACCCACCAGGACCCACCAACACCCACCAACACCCACCAGCACCCACCAGGACCCACCAACACCCACCAACACCCACCAGGACCCACCAGCACCCACCAGCACCCACCAGGACCCACCAACACCCACCAGGACCCACCAACACCCACCAGCACCCACCAGCACCCACCAGGACCCACCAACACCCACCAACACCCACCAGGACCCACCAACACCCACCAACACCCACCAGGACCCACCAACACCCACCAACACCCACCGGGACCCATCAGGACCCACCAACACCCACCAGCACCCACCAACACCCACCAACACCCACCAACACCCACCAACACCCACCAGGACCCACCAACACCCACCAGGACCCACCAACACCCACCGGGACCCACCAACACCCACCAACACCCACCAGGACCCACCAACACCCACCAACACCCACCAACACCCACCAGCACCCACCAACACCCACCAACACCCACCAACACCCACCAGCACCCACCAACACCCACCAGCACCCACCAACACCCACCAACACCCACCGGGACCCATCAGGACCCACCAACACCCACCAGGACCCACCAACACCCACCAACACCCACCAACACCCACCAACACCTACGACACCCACCAACACCTACGACACCCACCAACACCCACCAACACCTACGACACCCACCAACACCCACGACACCCACTGACACCCACCAACACCTACGACACCCACCAACACCCACCAGGACCCACCAACACCCACCAGGACCCACCAACACCCACCAACACCCACCAGAACCCACCAACACCCACCAACACCCACCAGGACCCACCAACACCCACCGGGACCCATCAGGACCCACCAACACCCACCAACACCCACCAGGACCCACCAGCACCCACCAACACCCACCGGGACCCATCAGGACCCACCAACACCCACCAGCACCCACCAACACCCACCAACACCCACCAACACCCACCAGCACCCACCAACACCCACCAACACCCACCAACACCCACCAGCACCCACCAGCACCCACCAGGACCCACCAACACCCACCAACACCCACCAGGACCCACCAACACCCACCGGGACCCATCAGGACCCACCAACATCCACCAACACCCACCAGCACCCACCAGCACCCACCAACACCCACCGGGACCCATCAGGACCCACCAACACCCACCAACACCCACCAGGACCCACCAACACCCACCAACACCCACCAGCACCCACCAACACCCACCAGCACCCACCAACACCCACCGGGACCCATCAGGACCCACCAACACCCACCAACACCCACCAGCACCCACCAGCACCCACCAACACCCACCGGGACCCATCAGGACCCACCAACACCCACCAGGACCCACCAACACCCACCAACACCCACCAGGACCCACCAACACCCACCAACACCCACCAACACCCACCAGCACCCACCAGCACCCACCAACACCCACCAGGACCCACCAACACCCACCAACACCCACCAGGACCCACCAGCACCCACCAACACCCACCAACACCCACCAACACCCACCAGCACCCACCAACACCCACCAACACCCACGACACCCACCAACACCCACCAACACCCACGACACCCACCGACACCCACCAACACCTACGACACCCACCAACACCCACAACACCCACCAACACCTACGACACCCACCAACACCCACCAACACCTACGACACCCACCAACACCTACGACACCCACCAACACCTACGACACCCACCAACACCCACAAAACCCACCGACACCCACCAACACCCACAACACCCACCAACACCTACGACACCCACCAACACCCACCGGGACCCATCAGGACCCACCAACACCCACCAACACCCACCAGCACCCACCAACACCCACCAACACCCACCAGCACCCACCAACACCCACCGGGACCCATCAGGACCCACCAACACCCACCAACACCCACCAGCACCCACCAACACCCACCGGGACCCATCAGGACCCACCAACACCCACCAGCACCCACCAACACCCACCAACACCCACCAACACCCACCGGGACCCATCAGGACCCACCAACACCCACCAACACCCACCAGCACCCACCAGCACCCACCAACACCCACCAGCACCCACCAGCACCCACCGGGACCCATCAGGACCCACCAACACCCACCAACACCCACCAGCACCCACCAGCACCCACCAACACCCACCGGGACCCATCAGGACCCACCAACACCCACCAGGACCCACCAGGACCCACCAGCACCCACCAGCACCCACCGGGACCCATCAGGACCCACCAACACCCACCAACACCCACCAACACCCACCAGGACCCACCAGGACCCACCAACACCCACCAGCACCCACCAACACCCACCAACACCCACCAACACCCACCAACACCCACCAGCACCCACCAACACCCACCAACACCCACCAACACCCACCAAATCCACTTTATTTCGCAGCACATTTTACAAACAAAACAGTGCACAGAGATCAGGAAAAAAAAAAAAAACGATAAATTGCTCAAATTTGGTCACACACAGTTTGGTTAGTCCTGAAACAATAAAACCAGTAAAATCATAAAATGGCGGGAAATAAGTGAAATAAATAAAATCAAATAAAACAGGTGCAGCTTTTACTGTGAAGAGACTTCTGTCAGGTGGCCCAGGGGGAGAGGGGTGAAAGGGGGAGGTACAGAGGAGGAGGTACAGAGGAGGAGGTACAGAGGGGGAGGTACAGAGGAGGAGGTACAGAGGAGGAGGTACAGAGGGGGAGGTACAGAGGAGGAGGCACAGAGGGGGAGGCACAGAGGGGGAGGTACAGAGGAGGAGGCACAGAGGAGGAGGAACAAAGGAGGAGGCACAGAGGAGGAGGCACAGAGGGGGAGGCACAGAGGAGGAGGCACAGAGGAGGAGGCACAGAGGGGGAGGCACAGAGGAGGAGGCACAGAGGAGGAGGCACAGAGGGGGAGGTACAGAGGAGGAGGTACAGAGGAGGAGGCACAGAGGAGGAGGTACAGAGGAGGAGGCACAGAGGGGGAGGTACAGAGGAGGAGGTACAGAGGGGGAGGCACAGAAAGGGAGGCACAGAGGAGGAGGTACAGAGGGGGAGGCACAGAGGGGAGGCACAGAGCGGGAGGTACAGAGGAGGAGGTACAGAGGAGGAGGCACAGAGGAGGAGGTACAGAGGAGGAGGTACAGAGGAGGAGGCACAGAGGAGGAGGGACAGAGTAGGAGGCACAGAGGAGGAGGTACAGAGGTGGAGGCACAGAGGGGGAGGTACAGAGGAGGAGGCACAGAGGAGGAGGCACAGAGGGGGAGGAACAGAGGAGGAGGCACAGAGGAGGAGGTACAGAGGAGGAGTTACAGAGGAGGAGGCACAGAGGAGGAGGCACAGAGGGGGAGGCACAGAGGGGGAGGCACAGAGGAGGAGGCACAGAGGGGGAGGTACAGAGGAGGAGGTACAGAGGAGGAGGCACAGAGGAGGAGGTACAGAGGAGGAGGCACAGAGGGGGAGGTACAGAGGAGGAGGCACAGAGGAGGAGGTACAGAGGAGGAGGCACAGAGGAGGAGGCACAGAGGAGGAGGTACAGAGGAGGAGGTACAGAGGAGGAGGCACAGAGGAGGAGGTACAGAGGA
This sequence comes from Odontamblyopus lacepedii, assembly GCA_034769755.1. Taxonomy (NCBI): domain Eukaryota; kingdom Metazoa; phylum Chordata; class Actinopteri; order Gobiiformes; family Gobiidae; genus Odontamblyopus; species Odontamblyopus lacepedii. The sequence continues at coordinate 1,827,061 of CM068351.1, forward strand.
GGAGGTACAGAGGAGGAGGCACAGAGGAGGAGGTACAGAGGAGGAGGCACAGAGGGGGAGGTACAGAGGAGGAGGTACAGAGGGGGAGGCACAGAGGGGGAGGCACAGAGGAGGAGGTACAGAGGGGGAGGCACAGAGGGGGAGGCACAGAGGGGGAGGTACAGAGGAGGAGGTACAGAGGAGGAGGCACAGAGGAGGAGGTACAGAGGAGGAGGTACAGAGGAGGAGGCACAGAGGAGGAGGTACAGAGGAGGAGGCACAGAGGAGGAGGTACAGAGGAGGAGGCACAGAGGGGGAGGTACAGAGGAGGAGGCACAGAGGAGGAGGCACAGAGGGGGAGGTACAGAGGAGGAGGCACAGAGGAGGAGGTACAGAGGAGGAGGTACAAAGGAGGAGGCACAGAGGAGGAGGCACAGAGGGGGAGGCACAGAGGAGGAGGCACAGAGGAGGAGGCACAGAGGGGGAGGTACAGAGGAGGAGGTACAGAGGAGGAGGCACAGAGGAGGAGGTACAGAGGAGGAGGCACAGAGGGGGAGGTACAGAGGAGGAGGCACAGAGGAGGAGGTACAGAGGAGGAGGCACAGAGGAGGAGGCACAGAGGAGGAGGTACAGAGGAGGAGGTACAGAGGAGGAGGCACAGAGGAGGAGGCACAGAGGAGGAGGCACAGAGGAGGAGGTACAAAGGAGGAGGCACAGAGGAGGAGCCACAGAGGAGGAGGTACAGAGGAGGAGGCACAGAGGAGGAGGCACAGAGGAGGAGGTACAGAGGAGGAGGCACAGAGGAGGAGGCACAGAGGGGGAGGTACAGAGGAGGAGGCACAGAGGGGGAGGTACAAAGGAGGAGGTACAGAGGAGGAGGTACAGAGGAGGAGGTACAGAGGAGGAGGCACAGAGGAGGAGGTACAGAGGAGGAGGCACAGAGGAGGAGGCACAGAGGGGGAGGCACAGAGGGGGAGGCACAGAGGAGGAGGCACAGAGGAGGAGGCACAGAGGAGGAGGCGGGGGCCCGGGAGGCGGGGTCCGGGTTCAGGGAGGCGGGGGCCCGGGAGGCGGGGTCCGGGGCTGAGCGCTGCTGCTCGGCTCCAGGCTCCAGCGGCTCAGACTGTGGCCGCGGCCTGACCCTCCCACACGCCGCGCTGCTCGCTCCGTTCCCCGGCCTCCTCCCGCCTCCGTCCCGCCGTCATGGAGCTGGACCCCGCCGTGCTCATCCCCGCGCTGCTCCTCACCGCGGTGGCCTTGTACTTCGGAGCTTCGCTGCTCGGGAAGAAGTCCGACGCCTCCTCCGCGGCCAAGAAGCCGAAGCCCAAAGTGGGTTACGGGGATGACGTCCCCCCCTCCAGAGCCCTCGGAGCCCCGCGCCCCGCGGAGCCGCAGCCCGAGCCGAAGATCGAGCCTCCTCCCCGGCCAGCGGAGCCCGCCGCCCCGGAGCCCGCGGTGGAAGCCAAGGTACGGCCCAGACTCCCACAAACCCGGTCACTTTGGACACTTAACAAAAGTTTGCGTTTTATTCAAATCATGAAACAAGTGTTTTATTTTTGTAAAATAAGAATCTTGAAAAAGTCAAATTAGCTAAAACTGAAACTCTTAACGGGCGGTTTGGGTGTTTAGCTCAGTTTAGCTCAGTTTAGCTCAGTTTAGCTCAGTTTAGCTCAGTTTAGCTCAGTTTAGTTTAGTTAGTTCAGATTTAAGTTTAAAGACAAACCAAACATGTAATAATTGTATATTATTAAAATAAATATTAATTTATTTATTTTGTCATTAAGCGGTAATGGCCTAAATGGATGATGTCATAGTCTGAAATAGGGAGGAGGGCGTCCTGTGGCTCTTAACTGGTTAGTCCTGGTTTAGTCCTGGTTTAGTCCTGGGTTAGTCCTGGTTTAGTCTTAGTTTAACCCTGGTTGAGTTAGGTTTAGTCCTGGTTCAGTCCTGGTTTAGTCCTGGTTTAGACCTGGTTTAGTCCTGGTTTAGTCCTGGTTTAGTCCTGGTTTAGTCCTGGTTTAGTCCTGGTTTAGTCTTAGTTTAACCCTGGTTGAGTTAGGTTTAGTCCTGGTTCAGTCCTGGTTTAGTCCTGGTTTAGACCTGGTTTAGTCCTGGTTTAGACCTGATTCACTTCTGGTTCAGTCCTGGTTTAGACCTGTTTTATTCTTAGATTGGTCCTGATTTATAATTGGTTTAGTCTCAGTTTAAACCTGGTTGAGTCCTGGTTTAGACCTGGATCAGTCTCTGTTCAGTCCTGGTTTATTCCTGGTTTATATCTATTTTAGTCCTGGTTTAAAATTGGTTTAGTCCCCATTTATACCAGGTTCAGTCTTATTTCAGTCCCAGTTGAGTCCTTTTTCTGTCCTGGTTCAGTCCTGTTCAGTCCTGATTTAGACCTGGTTCAGTCCTGGTTCAGTCCTGGTTCAGTTCTGGCTGGTCCAGTATTTCTGGGTCATTCTGAGTAACAGGGGGTGTGTTCATTTGATTCTGTTTTAGTCCAGTTTAGTCCAGATTTTAGACTTGGTTTGGTTTTCCTCTGGTCCTGGTCTAGTCCTGGTCTAGTCCTGGTCTAGCTCTGGTCTAGCTCTGGTCTAGCTCTGGTCTAGTCCTGGTCTAGTCCTGGTCTAGCTCTGGTCTAGTCCTGGTCTAGTCCTGGTCTAGTTCTGAATCGAGTCTGGGTTTAGTCCCAGTCCTGGTCCGTGGTGAGTCCGGATGTGTCACTGAGCCGCCCCCCCGTCCTGCAGGGGGGGCTGTGCCTGTGCAGGGGGGGTCACGTGTGCGGGTCTATGGCCGTACATGTGCCTCCCGCTGCCACACGTGTCAGATCTGTGGGGCTGTGACACCTGAAACCGCCCCGGAGCCAGGGGGTCGCCGGTTCCACTCCCGGACTGAAGGGCCCGTCTGAACCCGGCCCTTCGACCAATCACGTTGCAGCCTCACGGGTGTGGGCGGAGCCAAAGGTGAAGCGCCAAAACAAACGGCGCAAACGACACGAATAAGATGAACATTTTTACAGAAATGATAGATTTAAAGAGGAGATTTGACACTGTAACACGTCACATTTAGATGATCGTTGTGCTTTTATTTGCCCAAAACAACTTCCTTTTCTAAATGCGTCTCACACCACAGGAGGTTTTGGTCTTAAACGACTTTTAAACAGAAGCACAAACTCCACCGACACGAGGAGAATCTTAGAGACTTTAAATCTGCAGCAGGACCTAAAGCTGTGAGGCCGTGTTTGAGCACAGGACCTAAAGCTGTGAGTCTGTGCTTGAGCACAGGACCTAAAGCTGTGAGGCTGTGTCTGAGCACAGGACCTAAAGCTGTGAGTCTGTGTTTGAGCACAGGACCTAAAGCTGTGAGGCTGTGTTTGAGCACAGGACCTAAAGCTGTGAGTCTGTGTTTGAGCACAGGACCTAAAGCTGTGAGGCTGTGTTTGAGCACAGGACCTAAAGCTGTGAGGCTGTGTTTGAGCACAGGACCTAAAGCTGTGAGTCTGTGTTTGAGCACAGGACCTAAAGCTGTGAGGCTGTGTTTGAGCACAGGACCTAAAGCTGTGAGGCTGTGTCTGAGCACAGGACCTAAAGCTGTGAGGCTGTGTTTGAGCACAGGACCTAAAGCTGTGAGTCTGTGCTTGAGCACAGGACCTAAAGCTGTGAGGCTGTGTTTGAGCACAGGACCTAAAGCTGTGAGGCTGTGTTTGAGCACAGGACCTAAAGCTGTGAGGCTGTGTTTGAGCACAGGACCTAAAGCTGTGAGGCTGTGTTTGAGCACAGGACCTAAAGCTGTGAGGCTGTGTTTGAGCACAGGACCTAAAGCTGTGAGGCTGTGAGGGCCTCAGCTGTTTCCTCCAGTAAAACCAGTCGCTGTGAGGCTGTGCTTGAGCACTTCACTTTAGACACAAACTGTGGGATTATTGTGTGTGAAATGTGGAGCTTCAGATCCAGGTTTTTACAGCAGAAAAGAGGAGATAAAGTCACAGGAAGTAGAGTCACTGTGGCTGAAACAGACACACGGAGGAACTGTCCACACTTTTACTTTAAAGAAGGAAGAAAAGTGGATTCACGGAGCGGCTCTGTGGACTGGAGCTGTTATTTACGGAGGATAAATTCTGTGGATGAGACGCAGCACTTTAAACTCACCGCTTTACACAGGAATAAACATTCATCTGAACATTATCTTCTCTGTGTCCTGAGTTTGTATCTTGCGTCTCTGTGTCGTCGCTCCTCTGACGCTCTGGTTTATCGGTGTTTGTTTGGTAGTCACGACACAAATGAGGAGCAGCGGCTTCAGAATCGCCCTCGAAGACACAAATTCAGGTCACACCTCCTCAAACTCGGGGAGAAGCAAATCGCTGCCAAAATCGGGCGAATCCTCCTGTGGTGTCGGCGGCCCCTTCGCCTTCAGAGCGTCGCACGAATGAAACTGAGGCTCGTACTGCAGCAAACCGTACGGAGGGTTTGAATAGGGCCTGGGAGAGATCACTAGATTATTCAGACACGCACGGATGAGGCTAAACCAGGAGTGGGCAAACTTTTTGTCTCGAGGGCCACAAAGGGTTGTAAAATTTGCTGGAAGGGCCGGACCAGGAGCGGATGGACGGAGAGTTCTGCTCTGACTACATCAGGCCAGGAAATAAACCCAAAAGAACGATTCACATGTGGCAGATTCACATGTGGCAGATTCACACGTGGCAGATTCACATGTGGCAGATTCACACGTCTCAGTTACACTTGTGCAGCATATTTACGGCCGATGATTTTCCGCTTCACAAGTTTTGAATTCTGTTTAATTGTGACACATTTGATAATTCTGTTGACAGTGTTGGGAACGACCTGGAGGTGGTGGGGGTCCCGTGTGGAGGTGGTGGGGGTTGTGGGGGTCCCGTCTGGAGGTGATGGGGGTTGTGGGGGTCCCGCCTGGAGGTGGTGGGGGTCCCGTGGTGGGGGTTGTGGGGTCTCGTGGTGGGGGTCCCGTGGTGGGGGTTGTGGTGTCTCGTGGTGGGGGTCCCGTGGTGGGGGTTGTGGGGGTCCCGTCTGGAGGTGGTGGGGGTCCTGTTGTGGGGGTCCCGCCTGGAGGTGGTGGGGGTCCCGTGGTGGGGGTCCCGTGGTGGGGGTCCCGTGGTGGGGGTTGTGGGGGTCCCGTGTGGCTGTTGTGGGTATGTGGGGACCCGTCTGCAGGTGGTGGGGGTTGTGGGGGTCCCGTGTGGATGTTGTGGGTATGTGGGGACCCGTCTGCAGGTGGTGGGGGTTGTGGGGGTCCCGTGTGGATGTTGTGGGTATGTGGGGACCCGTCTGCAGGTGGTGGGGGTTGTGGGGGTCCCGTCTGCAGGTGGTGGGGGTCCCGTGGTGGGGGTCCCGTGGTGGGGGTTGTGGGGTAGGCGCGGCCTTTGGCCTGTGGAATGTGCTCGGCGGCTGTAACGTGCACCGCCCTGTGGAGTATATTTAAACCTGTATTTTTACCTGAGTGTCACCTGTCACAGTCATGTGCCGCTGAGAGAGGGATGAGAGGAGAGGGGGAAAGAGGGAGGAGGGAGAGGGGGAAAGAGGGAGGAGGGAGAGGGGGAGAGGAGGGGGGGAAAGAGGGAGGAGGGAGAGGGGGAGAGGGGGAGAGGAGAGGAGAGGGGGAGAGGAGAGGGGGAAAGAGGGAGGAGGGAGAGGGGGAGAGGAGAGGAGAGGGGGAGAGGGGGAAAGAGGGAGGAGGGAGAGGAGAGGGAGTAGGGAGAGGGGGAGAGGAGAGGGGGAGAGGAGAGGGGGAAAGAGGTAGGAGGGAGAGGGGAGAGGGGAGAGGAGAGGAGGAGGAGAGGGGAGGAGGAGAGGGAAAGAGGGGGAGAGGAGAGGGGGAGAGGGGGAGAGGAGAGGGAGGAGGGAGAGGGGGAGAGGAGAGGGGGAAAGAGGGAGGAGGGAGAGGGGGAGAGGGGGAGAGGAGAGGGAGGAGGGAGAGGGGGAGAGGAGAGGGGGAAAGAGGGGGAGAGGAGAGGGAGGAGGGAGAGGAGAGGGGGAGAGGAGAGGGGGAAAGAGGTAGGAGGGAGGAGGGAGAGGGGGAGAAGGGAGGAGGGGGTGGAGGAGAAAGTGCTGACTCAGCACCGCTCGTCTGTTGCAGATTCCACAGACACTTGTGTCCTCTAAAGTTAAATGTTTCGAGTTAAAGCTCCACTAAAGCTTCACTCCAACTTAAGCAAAGTCTGAAACATCCTCCAGGGGGACGGGGCCCGGCGGGTCGGGGGCATAGACCGTATGAACTGTTCTGAGTGAGGGTGACGTCTCCACTGCGTCGCTCAGATGAGGCTCCTGTTGCCACGGTTACAGGCTTCATATTTGGAAATCCTCCCGCGAGTATCATAGCAACACAAGAGCCAATCATGAGTGAGGAGGTTAAATGTGGCGCCTCCTCCTGGCAGAGCTGATGCATCATATATACGGACTATGGATGTGATACTCTGCACCTGCAGGACACTGGATTTACCTGATTCTGCACAAGAAGAAGAAACTTTGAGCTTTAAAGAGTTTAAGTCACTGATTTATGTTGTTTGTTCTGTTCCGTACAAACAACGAGCTGTCAATCAAACCTGTTGCTAACGCTAGGGGGAGGGGCCTCGGGGAATGAAGGCGTCTGATTGGTCCGTTATTTCTGTTCAGATCTTGATTCAGGAACAAAACAGAGAAATGAAAAGTTCAGGATCCTGTGTGGCGGCTTCAGACGAACAGTTTAAGTCCAGAATGACGAGGCTCAGAGCAGCAGGTACAGACAGAGGGACGACAAGATCCTAATGTGAAGGAGCCCCAAGAGCCTCCTGGAGCACTTCCTGTTTGGCACGCGGCGGCTAACGGGTTAGCGGCTAACGGGTTAGCGGCTAACGGGTTAGCGGCTAACGGGTTAGCGGCTAACGGGTTAGCGGCTAACGGGTTAGCGGCTAACAGGTTAGCGGCTTACGGGTTAACGGCTAACGGGTTAGCTTAGCCCACTCATATATACGCAGTGTGGTCGGGGGGAGCGGGTGTGGGCGGTGTTCTGGCCTTAGTGATCCTAATGAGGAACGTTACAGGCACAACTTTGACTCAAAAGTTTTTAATACTTTTAACAAATCTTCATGAAAACGGCAAAATAAGACCAGCGAGAGGGACACGCTTCTGTTCCACACACATTTACACAGAGAATCAGGAGGAAAAAGGGACTTTGGTGTTTAGGGGCCCTTTAAATTCCGGGTCCAGGTCCGGGTCCAGGTCTGGGAGGTCAGAGGTCACACTGAGGAGTGACCCGGAGTCTGGGGTTCTGGACTTTAAAAACACGGAGGAGCCAAGGATCTGGGGCTCCTGCAACTGCTGCTGTTGTGTCACTGGGCAAGACACGTAAACGGACGCAGTAAAACCCTCCACCACTGCCATGTTCAAACAGGAAGTGAGCGCGGCCGTGATCCGGGTCCACCTGCGCCGTCCTGACCTGAGTCCGACATGAGTCACGGCCCAATCAGACGGGTCTCCTCCAGGTCGCTCCGGTTTCCCCGACCTGCACAACTGTTGATGTCACGGTGACGTCACAGAGGCTCCTGTGTCGCTCACAAAGACTCAGTGTGTCCGACCCCCATCCCTCCATCCCTCCATCCCTCCATCCTACTCTCTCCTACTCTCTCCTCTCTCTCTCTCTGTCCCCCTCTTTCTCTTTCTCTCTCTCCGTCCTGTAGTTTGACAGAGGAACAGAATCTCTTTGTTTCTGTGCAGAGGAGGGACACGAGACAAATGTGAAGTTTACAAATCTTCCATTCATTTTTTTCTGCCATTTTTCTGAACACAGAGAAACCAACGGCCGATAAATTCTGTCCTTACACCTTCCACAAACTGCCCCACAGCTCGCCTTCCCGCAGACCTGACTCAGACCTGACTCAGACCTGACTCAGACCTGTGTTTGGGGCTGTTTTGTCAGCAGCTCAAATATCGGCCTGAGCTGGAGATTTAAGGCTGAGAGAGTCACTAAACCAGTGGTTCTTACCCTGGTTGGATGGAGCCCCAGGGGTTCGGTGAGTCAGTCTCAGGGGTTCGGTGAGTCAGTCTCAGGGGTTCGGTGAGTCAGTCTCAGGGGTTTAGTGAGTCAGTCTCAGGGGTTCAGTGAGTCAGTCTCAGGGGTTCGGTGAGTCAGTCTCAGGGGTTCAGTGAGTCAGTCTCAGGGGTTCGGTGAGTCAGTCTCAGGTTCGGTGAGTCAGTCTCAGGGGTTCGGTGAGTCAGTCTCAGGGGTTCGGTGAGTCAGTCTCAGGGGTTCGGTGAGTCAGTCTCAGGGGTTCGGTGAGTCAGTCTCAGGGGTTCGGTGAGTCAGTCTCAGGGGTTCGGTGAGTCAGTCTCAGGGGTTCGGTGAGTCAGTCTCAGGGGTTCGGTGAGTCAGTCTCAGGGGTTCGGTGAGTCAGTCTCAGGGGTTCGGTGAGTCAGTCTCAGGGGTTCGGTGAGTCAGTCTCAGGGGTTCGGTGAGTCAGTCTCAGGGGTTGTGTTGTCACGATACATTTCAAACTCTTTAGATTTTGATACTAAGGAATAGACTTAATAACACTGATTACGAGAAGATGATAAGAAAAACTTTTCTTTAGACAATGTGATTTTCAACAGTAAATAATAGCACTTTCTTATATTCCCATGTGGTCTTCCACATCTTCTTCCATCGTGGTCCATGGGTGTTACTTCTGTCCTTTGAATGGTACGTTGTGTCATTTCTTTCTTAATACTTTCCCTTCATATATATATATATATATATATATATATATATATATATATATATATATATATATATATATATATATATATACAATAAAATATATTAACCTATGTTTGAATTTGAAAAAAACATATTTTATTTTTCCAGTTAAGAAGGTTCGGTGAATGCGCAGATGAAACTAGAGGGGTTCAGTATTCAGTACCTCCAACAAGGTGAAGAACCACTGCACTAAACACTGCAAATATCGATCCGATATATCGCTCTGTCCAGAGTAAAGTTCTCGGAGGAGCCCAACCCCAGGGTCAGAGGTCAGAGGTCAGGGCTGTGTCTCTGTCATGACCGGGACGCATCCCATTTCACCCACAGTGCATATATGAGTGGACTAAGCTAACCCGTTAGCCGCTAACCCGTTAGACTTAAACTGTTCGTCTGAAGCCGCCACACAGGATCCTGAACTTTTTTTCCACTATTTCGACAGTCAAATAAACCCTCTTCATAACATAGACCTGGCTCCAGATTCACTCCTGTAACCGTGGCAACAGGAGCCTCATCTGAGCGATGCTGTGCAGACGTCACACTGACTTAGTCCACTTCATTTACACAGTCTATGATTTCACCTCAAACCCTCTTCAGCTCCTTTCCTCACCCCAGAGGAGCCACAGGACAGAGGAGATAAGAGACAGAGGAGCTAAAGGAGCCACAGGAGCCACAGGACAGAGGAGATAAGAGCCAGAGGAGCTAAAGGAGCCAGAGGAGCCACAGGACAGAGGAGATAAGAGACAGAGGAGCTAAAGGAGCCAGAGGAGCCACAGGACAGAGGAGATAAGAGCCAGAGGAGCTAAAGGAGCCACAGGAGCCACAGGACAGAGGAGATAAGAGCCAGAGGAGCTAAAGGAGCCACAGGAGCCACAGGACAGAGGAGATAAGAGACAGAGGAGCTAAAGGAGCCAGAGGAGCTAAAGGAGCCACAGGACAGAGGAGATAAGAGCCAGAGGAGCTAAAGGAGCCAGAGGAGCCACAGGACAGAGGAGATAAGAGACAGAGGAGCTAAAGGAGCCACAGGAGCTAAAGGAGCCACAGGACAGAGGAGATAAGAGCCAGAGGAGCTAAAGGAGCCAGAGGAGCTAAAGGAGCCACAGGACAGAGGAGATAAGAGCCAGAGGAGCTAAAGGAGCCAGAGGAGCCACAGGACAGAGGAGATAAGAGCCAGAGGAGCTAAAGGAGCCAGAGGAGCCACAGGACAGAGGAGATAAGAGACAGAGGAGCTAAAGGAGCCAGAGGAGCCACAGGACAGAGGAGATAAGAGCCAGAGGAGCTAAAGGAGCCAGAGGAGCCACAGGACAGAGGAGATAAGAGCCAGAGGAGCTAAAGGAGCCAGAGGAGCCACAGGACAGAGGAGATAAGAGACAGAGGAGCTAAAGGAGCCAGAGGAGCCACAGGACAGAGGAGATAAGAGCCAGAGGAGCTAAAGGAGCCACAGGAGCCACAGGACAGAGGAGATAAGAGCCAGAGGAGCTAAAGGAGCCAGAGGAGCCACAGGACAGAGGAGATAAGAGACAGAGGAGCTAAAGGAGCCAGAGGAGCTAAAGGAGCCACAGGACAGAGGAGATAAGAGCCAGAGGAGCTAAAGGAGCCAGAGGAGCCACAGGACAGAGGAGATAAGAGCCAGAGGAGCTAAAGGAGCCAGAGGAGCCACAGGACAGAGGAGATAAGAGACAGAGGAGCTAAAGGAGCCAGAGGAGCCACAGGACAGAGGAGATAAGAGACAGAGGAGCTAAAGGAGCCACAGGAGCCACAGGACAGAGGAGATAAGAGACAGAGGAGCTAAAGGAGCCACAGGAGCCACAGGAGCCACAGGACAGAGGAGATAAGAGACAGAGGAGCTAAAGGAGCCACAGGAGCCACAGGACAGAGGAGATAAGAGACAGAGGAGCTAAAGGAGCCACAGGAGCCACAGGAGCCACAGGACAGAGGAGATAAGAGCCAGAGGAGCTAAAGGAGCCACAGGACAGAGGAGATAAGAGCCAGAGGAGCTAAAGGAGACAGAGGAGCTAAAGGAGCCAGAGGAGCCACAGGAGCAGTGGGACCATCTCCAGATCTTGTTCTTGTTCGGGAGCTCCAGGATTTGACCCCCACTGTGACTGTGAAAAGACTCGACCCTGAACTTTGAGTCAGAGACACAGAGTCACAGGGAGCGGCCGGTGTGGACGGGCCCCAGACAGTCACACACAGCTGCTCCTCTGCACTTCCACTGCCCCCTCCCCCTCACATGTACACACACATGTACATGTACACACACATGTACACACACACATGTACACACACACATGTACACACACACACACACATGTATCACACACTCACACATGTACACACACATGTACATGTACACACACATGTACACACACATGTACATGTACACACACATGTACATGTACACACACATGTACACACACACACACACGTACACACACACATGTACACACACACATGTACACACACACACACACATGTACATGTACACACACATGTACATGTACACACACATGTACACACACACACACACGTACACACACACACACACATGTACACACACACATGTACACACACACACATGTACACACACACTCACACATGTACACACACATGTACACACACACACATGTACACACACATGTACACACACACACACACACGTACACACACACACACACATGTACACACACATGTACACACACACACACACACGTACACACACACACACACATGTACACACACACATGTACACACACACACATGTACACACACACTCACACATGTACACGCACATGTACACACACACACATGTACACACACACTCACACATGTACACACACATGTACACACACACACACATGTATCACACACTCACACATATATCACACACTCACACACACTCACACCCTCACACATGTCCCCGTCCTCACACGGGCCCTCGGGGCCCCTCCCTCTGTCTGCACCTTCTCCTTTTCTCCTGCACATTTAAATATAAACCCCACATGGACTTTATGATGTGAGGACGGGAGGGCATCTGACACACGGAGCACACACACCTGGTGCTTATGAAGAGCTCTGACCACAGAGGACTGACTGACCATCACACGTTTGGTTAAGTCTTCACCAAGCTCCGCCCCCTCAAGTGATGATGTCACTTCCGGGTTTTTCATCGAACCTGAGAGAGTTTCAGAAGTGTTGAACATCAGATCTGTGAAGACAGTGACCCTGGTTTATGGGGGGGTCACGCTCCAAACGGAACCACAGTGACCCTGGTTTATGGGGGGGTCACGCTCCAAACAGAACCACAGTGACCCTGGTTTATGGGGGGGTCACGCTCCAAACGGAACCACAGTGACCCTGGTTTATGGGGGGGTCACGCTCCAAACAGAACCACAGTGACCCTGGTTTATGGGGGGGTCACGCTCCAAACGGAACCACAGTGACCCTGGTTTATGGGGGGGGTCACGCTCCAAACGGAACCACAGTGACCCTGGTTTATGGGGGGGTCACGCTCCAAACGGAACCACAGTGACCCTGGTTTATGGGGGGGTCACGCTCCAAACGGAACCACAGTGACCCTGGTTTATGGGGGGGTCACGCTCCAAACAGAACCACAGTGACCCTGGTTTATGGGGGGGTCACGCTCCAAACAGAACCACAGTGACCCTGGTTTATGGGGGGGTCACGCTCCAAACAGAACCACAGTGACCCTGGTTTATGGGGGGGTCACGCTCCAAACAGAACCACAGTGACCCTGGTTTATGGGGGGGTCACGCTCCAAACAGAACCACAGTGACCCTGGTTTATGGGGGGGTCACGCTCCAAACGGAACCACAGTGACCCTGGTTTATGGGGGGGTCACGCTCCAAACGGAACCACAGTGACCCTGGTTTATGGGGGGGTCACGCTCCAAACAGAACCACAGTGACCCTGGTTTATGGGGGGGTCACGCTCCAAACAGAACCACAGTGACCCTGGTTTATGGGGGGGTCACGCTCCAAACAGAACCACAGTGACCCTGGTTTATGGGGGGGTCACGCTCCAAACAGAACCACAGAGACCCTGGTTTATGGGGGTCACGCTCCAAACAGAACCACAGTGACCCTGGTTTATGGGGGGGTCACGCTCCAAACAGAACCACAGTGACCCTGGTTTATGGGGGGGTCACGCTCCAAACAGAACCACAGTGACCCTGGTTTATGGGGGGGTCACGCTCCAAACAGAACCTGCGACAGTATCAGCTTTAGTTTTACTATTATTCTACAGTCCAATACTGAACTATAGAATGAAACCAAAGATCAAACCTGTTTCAGGCCCAGCGTCTTTTTCTCCTGAAGCTGTGGTGCAGCGTCTTTTTCTCCTGAAGCTGTGGTGCAGCGTCTTTTTCTCCTGAAGCTGTGGTGCAGCGTCTTTTTCTGCTGAAGCTGTGGTGCAGCGTCTTTTTCTCCTGAAGCTGTGGTGCAGCGTCTTTTTCTACTGAAGCTGTGGTGCAGCGTCTTTTTCTACTGAAGCTGTGGTGCAGCGTCTTTTTCTCCTGAAGCCTGTGGTGCAGCGTCTTTTTCTACTGAAGCTGTGGTGCAGCGTCTTTTTCTACTGAAGCTGTGGTGCAGCGTCTTTTTCTCCTGAAGCCTGTGGTGCAGCGTCTTTTTCTACTGAAGCTGTGGTGCAGCGTCTTTTTCTCCTGAAGCCTGTGGTGCAGCGTCTTTTTCTACTGAAGCTGTGGTGCAGCGTCTTTTTCTACTGAAGCTGTGGTGCAGCGTCTTTTTCTGCTGAAGCCTGTGGTGCAGCGTCTTTTTCTACTGAAGCTGTGGTGCAGCGTCTTTTTCTCCTGAAGCTGTGGTGCAGCGTCTTTTTCTGCTGAAGCTGTGGTGCAGCGTCTTTTTCTCCTGAAGCTGTGGTGCAGCGTCTTTTTCTCCTGAAGCTGTGGTGCAGCGTCTTTTTCTGCTGAAGCTGTGGTGCAGCGTCTTTTTCTCCTGAAGCCTGTGGTGCAGCGTCTTTTTCCCAGAACTAAACAAAGATTCATTTATTTCGTAGCGGCGCCTACAGCCGCAGAGCTTCTACCTTCAGCAGCTCCACAAGTTTCTCTTTTTCTGTGATAGTTTCTTCTTCCTCGGCCTTTTGCCTTTGTCGTGCAGAACATTTCCTCCACATTGTGGGTTTGTTATACAGAGACGAGGCACAGAAACTGTGGACACTGGTCTAAGTGAAAGACCGATGTGACTTTTCACTTCTAGACATCAGCCCCTCAGCCTCAGGATCCAGAACACAATGCAGTGGGAAAAAAGCATTAAAAAATCAGCGGAAGGTGAAGCGCGTTCTAGAGACGGTTCACTGTACTGTGCTCATATTCTCTCATTCCACACTAGCCTCGCCTCCTCCTGACCCTGGTGCACTTCCTGTTTTTGTTCTAACCACAGAGAGAAAAGTAGAACATGTCTGTTATATGTGACACGTAACCCCGCCCCCTTCATGTCGTACACTCTTTATTATTATTTTTCTTTATTCTTTATTTAAATCTCATGACCTCTAAAGGCACTGACCATTTCAAATCCTCTCCTTCATGGCCACAGTCAGTACAAGAGTTTCATGTATTTCCCATGTCGCTCCACAGAGGATTTAAAGACTTCAGCTGATGTCCAGTTCCTTAATTGAGGGATCTGCTTTAATGGGATCTGCTTTAATGGGATCTGCTTTAATGGGATCTGCTTTAATGGGATCTGCTTTAATGGGATCTGCTTTAATGGGATCTGCTTTAATGGGATCTGCTTTAATGGGATCTGCTTTAATGGGATCTGCTTTAATGATATCTGCTTTAATGGGATCTGCTTTAATGATATCTGCTTTAATGGGATCTGCTTTAATGATATCTGCTTTAATGGGATCTGCTTTAATGATATCTGCTTTAATGGGATCTGCTTTAATGGGATCTGCTGTAATGGGATCTGCTTTAATGGGATCTGCTTTAAAGATATCTGCTTTAATGGGATCTGCTTTAATGGGATCTGCTTTAATAGGATCTGCTTTAATGGGATCTGCTTTAATGGGATCTGCTTTAATGGGATCTGCTTTAATGGGATCTGCTTTAATGGGATCTGCTTTAATGGGATCTGCTTTAATGGGATCTGCTTTAATGGGATCTGCTTTAATGGGATCTGCTTTAATAGGATCTGCTTTAATGATATCTGCTTTAATGGGATCTGCTTTAATAGGATCTGCTTTAATGGGATCTGCTTTAATGGGATCTGCTTTAATGATATCTGCTTTAATGGGATCTGCTTTAATGATATCTGCTTTAATGGGATCTGCTTTAATGATATCTGCTTTAATGGGATCTGCTTTAATGGGATCTGCTTTAATGGGATCTGCTTTAATGGGATCTGCTTTAATGGGATCTGCTTTAATGGGATCTGCTTTAATGGGATCTGCTGTAATGGGATCTGCTGTAATGGGATCTGCTTTAATGGGATCTGCTTTAATGGGATCTGGTTTAATAGGCTCTGCTTTAATGGGATCTGCTGTAATGGGATCTGCTTTAATGGGATCTGCTTTAATGGGATCTGCTTTAATGGGATCTGCTTTAATGGGATCTGCTTTAATGGGATCTGCTTTAATGGGATCTGCTTTAATGGGATCTGGTTTAATAGGCTCTGCTTTAATGGGATCTGCTGTAATGGGATCTGCTTTAATGGGATCTGCTTTAATGGGATCTGCTTTAATGGGATCTGCTTTAATGGGATCTGCTTTAATGGGATCTGCTTTAATGGGATCTGCTGTAATGGGATCTGCTGTAATGGGATCTGCTTTAATGGGATCTGCTTTAATGGGATCTGCTTTAATGGGATCTGCTTTAATGGGATCTGCTGTAATGGGATCTGCTTTAATGGGATCTGCTTTAATGGGATCTGCTTTAATGGGATCTGCTTTAATGGTTTAATTGCCAAAAGAACGAGTGAGCGATCGACAGTAAGAAAGTGAAGTATTCACTCTTCCACCGCAGGTTTGTGACGTGAACAGAGTCGTCCTGTTCTCACCGCTGATGTCCCACATTATTCCCCCACAGGAGCGTCTGGGCTCTTCCCTTTATCCTCCTCCTCTCCTCATCTTATTCTGCTCTTTATCTTCCTCCTCTCCTCATCTTATTCTGCTCTTTATCTTCCTCCTCTCCTCATCTTATTCTGCTCTTTATCTTCCTCCTCTCCTCATCTTATTCTGCTCTTTATCTTCCTCCTCTCCTCATCTTATTCTGCTCTTTATCCTCCTCCTCTCCTCATCTTATTCTGCTCTTTATCCTCCTCCTCTCCTCATCTTATTCTGCTCTTTATCTTCCTCCTCTCCTCATCTTATTCTGCTCTTTATCTTCCTCCTCTCCTCATCTTATTCTGCTCTTTATCCTCCTCCTCTCCTCATCTTATTCTGCTCTTTATCCTCCTCCTCTCCTCATCTTATTCTGCTCTTTATCTTCCTCCTCTCCTCATCTTATTCTGCTCTTTATCTTCCTCCTCTCCTCATCTTATTCTGCTCTTTATCTTCCTCCTCTCCTCATCTTATTCTGCTCTTTATCCTCCTCCTCTCCTCATCTTATTCTGCTCTTTATCTTCCTCCTCTCCTCATCTTATTCTGCTCTTTATCTTCCTCCTCTCCTCATCTTATTCTGCTCTTTATCTTCCTCCTCTCCTCATCTTATTCTGCTCTTTATCTTCCTCCTCTCCTCATCTTATTCTGCTCTTTATCTTCCTCCTCTCCTCATCTTATTCTGCTCTTTATCTTCCTCCTCTCCTCATCTTATTCTGCTCTTTATCTTCCTCCTCTCCTCATCTTATTCTGCTCTTTATCCTCCTCCTCTCCTCATCTTATTCTGCTCTTTATCTTCCTCCTCTCCTCATCTTATTCTGCTCTTTATCTTCCTCCTCTCCTCATCTTATTCTGCTCTTTATCTTCCTCCTCTCCTCATCTTATTCTGCTCTTTATCTTCCTCCTCTCCTCATCTTATTCTGCTCTTTATCCTCCTCCTCTCCTCATCTTATTCTGCTCTTTATCTTCCTCCTCTGCTCATCTTATTCTGCTCTTTATCTTCCTCCTCTCCTCATCTTATTCTGCTCTTTATCTTCCTCCTCTCCTCATCTTATTCTGCTCTTTATCTTCCTCCTCTCCTCATCTTATTCTGCTCTTTTTCCTCCTCCTCTCCTCATCTTATTCTGCTCTTTATCTTCCTCCTCTCCTCATCTTATTCTGCTCTTTATCTTCCTCCTCTCCTCATCTTATTCTGCTCTTTATCCTCCTCCTCTCCTCATCTTATTCTGCTCTTTATCCTCCTCCTCTCCTCATCTTATTCTGCTCTTTATCCTCCTCCTCTCCTCATCTTATTCTGCTCTTTATCTTCCTCCTCTGCTCATCTTATTCTGCTCTTTATCTTCCTCCTCTGCTCATCTTATTCTGCTCTTTTTCCTCCTCCTCTCCTCATCTTATTCTGCTCTTTATCTTCCTCCTCTCCTCATCTTATTCTGCTCTTTTTCCTCCTCCTCTCCTCATCTTATTCTGCTCTTTATCTTCCTCCTCTCCTCATCTTATTCTGCTCTTTATCTTCCTCCTCTCCTCATCTTATTCTGCTCTTTATCTTCCTCCTCTGCTCATCTTATTCTGCTCTTTTTCCTCCTCCTCTCCTCATCTTATTCTGCTCTTTATCTTCCTCCTCTTCTCATCTTATTCTGCTCTGTTTCCTCCTCCTCTCCTCATCTTATTCTGCTCTTTTTCCTCCTCCTCTCCTCATCTTATTCTGCTCTTTATCCTCCTCCTCTCCTCATCTTATTCTGCTCTTTTTCCTCCTCCTCTCCTCATCTTATTCTGCTCTTTATCTTCCTCCTCTCCTCATCTTATTCTGCTCTTTTTCCTCCTCCTCTCCTCATCTTATTCTGCTCTTTATCTTCCTCCTCTCCTCATCTTATTCTGCTCTTTATCTTCCTCCTCTCCTCATCTTATTCTGCTCTTTATCCTCCTCCTCTCGTCATCTTATTCTGCTCTTTATCTTCCTCCTCTCCTCATCTTATTCTGCTCTTTATCTTCCTCCTCTCCTCATCTTATTCTGCTCTTTATCTTCCTCCTCTCCTCATCTTATTCTGCTCTTTATCCTCCTCCTCTCCTCATCTTATTCTGCTCTTTATCTTCCTCCTCTCCTCATCTTATTCTGCTCTTTATCTTCCTCCTCTCCTCATCTTATTCTGCTCTTTATCTTCCTCCTCTCCTCATCTTATTCTGCTCTTTATCTTCCTCCTCTCCTCATCTTATTCTGCTCTTTATTTTCCTCCTCTCCTCATCTTATTCTGCTCTTTATCTTCCTCCTCTCCTCATCTTATTCTGCTCTTTATCTTCCTCCTCTCCTCATCTTATTCTGCTCTTTATCCTCCTCCTCTCCTCATCTTATTCTGCTCTTTATCTTCCTCCTCTCCTCATCTTATTCTGCTCTTTATCTTCCTCCTCTCCTCATCTTATTCTGCTCTTTATCTTCCTCCTCTCCTCATCTTATTCTGCTCTTTATCTTCCTCCTCTCCTCATCTTATTCTGCTCTTTATCCTCCTCCTCTCCTTATCTTATTCTGCTCTTTATCTTCCTCCTCTCCTCATCTTATTCTGCTCTTTTTCCTCCTCCTCTCCTCATCTTATTCTGCTCTTTTTCCTCCTCCTCTCCTCATCTTATTCTGCTCTTTATCTTCCTCCTCTCCTCATCTTATTCTGCTCTTTATCCTCCTCCTCTCCTCATCTTATTCTGCTCTTTATCTTCCTCCTCTCCTCATCTTATTCTGCTCTTTTTCCTCCTCCTCTCCTCATCTTATTCTGCTCTTTATCTTCCTCCTCTCCTCATCTTTCTTCCTCCTCTCCTCTGGTTCATGTCTTCATTTGTCCATTGAGTTGTAATAATAGAAGTGTAACGATATCTGAGTCTCTCGATACGATACGATACAGTCTGAAGCTCACGGTTCGATATTTACTGCGATATCGTGGGAAAACTCCCGATATTCCGATATTCTCCAGAAGAACAGACTGACTCTGAAACGCTTCAGTCGTTTGGTGAAACGTTTATTGTCATTAGAGATTAAATAAAATCCAAATCTGGACCAGATTTACCCCAGACTTTCTTTCCTTTTCTTCTGTTCTTTCTTTTGCTCTTTTGTTCTTATTCTTTCTCTCTTTAGTTCTTTCTTTTTTGTTCTTTCTTTCTTTAGTCCTTTAATATGTTCGTTCTCTTTCATTCATTCTTTCTTTTTCGTTCTTTCTTTTCCTTTCGCTCTTTTGTTCTTTTTTATTCTTTCGTTCTTTTTCGTACTTTCGTTTGTTTTTTCTGTCTTTTGCTCTTGTTCTTTTTCTTTCTTTCGTTTTCATTCTTTCTGTCCGTTCTTTTTCGTTCTTTCTTTTAGCCTTTCGTTTGGTCGTTCATTGTTTCTTTCATTTGTTCTTTCATTCTTTCGCTTTCTTTCTTTGTTG
>CM068351.1:1853747-1858747 GCA_034769755.1 Odontamblyopus lacepedii
GTTTGTGTATCTCTGTCCTCTGATTGGTGCGTTTGTCCCACGCCGCTCTCTGATTGGTGCGTTTGTCCCACGCCGCTCTCTGATTGGTGCGTTTGTCCCACGCCGCTCTCTGATTGGTGCGTTTGTCCCACTCCGCTCTCTGATTGGTGCGTTTGTCCCACTCCGCTCTCTGATTGGTGCGTTTGTCCCACTCCGCTCTCTGATTGGTGCGTTTGTCCCACGCCGCTCTCTGATTGGTGCTTGTGTCCCATGCCGCTCTCTGATTGGTGCGTTTGTCCCACGCATCTCTCTGATTGGTGCGTTTGTCCCACGCCGCTCTCTGATTGGTGGATTTGTCTCATGCCACTCTCTGATTGGTGCTTGTGTCCCACGCCGCTCTCTGATTGGTGGATTTGTCCCACGCCGCTCTCTGATTGGTGCGTTTTAGGGGTGTAACGGTATACAAAAATCACGGTTCGGTATGTACCTCGGTTTTGAGGTCACGGTTCGGTTCATTTTCGGTACAGTATGGAAACCAAATGCGAAACCATTTTCTTCCTCAGCCTGGTGTTGTTTATTTAACCAAAATGTCAATATACAAATGGAAACCGTAAATAAATTCAAAGTGCTGCTTGGTACAAATAAGTTAAATGAAATATTCTCAGATTAAACAATGTTTGAAATAAAAAATATATTCTTTTTTAACAGTAAACAAAATCAACATGTGAAGTGCAGCACTCAGTTCCAGTTATAAGGAATTCAT
Source organism: Odontamblyopus lacepedii (assembly GCA_034769755.1). Lineage (NCBI taxonomy): Eukaryota > Metazoa > Chordata > Actinopteri > Gobiiformes > Gobiidae > Odontamblyopus > Odontamblyopus lacepedii. The sequence goes on from CM068351.1 coordinate 1,854,490, forward strand.
TGTAAATCTAAATCTTCATATTTTTTGCTAGGAAGATAAGTTTGTCCACGTTTTCAGCTGTCAGAGCAGATCTGCTGTAACAATGTCCCCAGCGGTTGAAAATACCCTCTCGCTAGGGACTGAGGTTGCAGGAATGGCAAGGTAGCGCTTTGCCAGCTTTGCAGTGAGGGGATCTGCAGTCTCATTGGTTTTCCACCATAGAAGTGGGTCTGAGTCTCCTGATATGCTGTTCACTGCCTTGTATGCAGCAACTTCTTCTTTGACAAGCTGCAAAGTGTCCTTGTCTCCTACCCGAGTCTGGAAGAGCTCACCAAACATTTCGGCCATCGCTGACCTCTTGATAGGAGGAGGCGATTCAGATGCCTCTGTGTGTGAGGATGAAGCGGCTGCTGCTGTCCTTTTGGTCTTCTCATGCTGTAAAATACATAAAAGTACAAATATTTTTAATACAAATAAAAATGAGCAAGAATTTGTTTAAAATGCTGTGAATGGTATTTATATTATATATTTATATTATTATTATTATTATTATTATTATTACTACAATACCTCTTCTTCCATGGCCACAGTCTCGGTGATGAGGCTGTTGTAGGTCCTGTCGCGGCAGGCATCATCCACGTGAGGAAGAGGTTTAAACCTTGGGTCAAGTGCTGTGCATTTCTGGAGGAAGTCTTGACATGAGGAGTACCTGTCCTCCAGGTTTTCCCTGATGGCAGCCTTGACTTGGGTCACTGTGGCACTGTCTCCATCCTTTGGCTCCATAGAGTGGAGAACTGTGGCTTTGAGGGGCATGATCATGGATGCTGAAGGTGTAGCTTCGGTGCTTATGAGTGTTGTGAGAGTCTTTAATGGCTTCAGGACGACCATTACTTCTTCAGCCATTTTCACCTCTTGGTCAGACAAGGTGCTTCTGTCCTTTTTCTTCAGAGCCTGTTCTGTCAGTGCTGCGTACACTGCTGCCTGTTGTTCCAGGTGCCTTTCAAGCATATCATAACTTGAGTTCCATCGGGTGGCCACGTCCTGAATTAGACGGTGTTTCGCCAGACTAAGCATATCTTGTTTGCGTTCTAGTATGTGTGCAGCTGTTGGGCTACGGTGAAAGAAAGACACGACGCGCCTCACTTTACCTAGCAGTCTGGCTATTTGATTGAGACCTGTTGCTTTCTGAGAGGCAAGATTAATGGTGTGTGCGAAACACCCGATTTGGGGGGACATTCCAGCTTCAATCACGGCATTTACTATATTCCGGGCGTTGTCTGTTGTGATGGCAACTGGCCTCTCCAATTTCCACTCCAACTCTTTCAGCCCCTCTGCTAGGTTCGCGCTGGTGTGTTGTTTGTACATAACCCTTGTTTGCAGGACGTGGCTAGCTATCTTCCACTCAGGGGTGATGTGATGGGCAGTTACAGTAATATAGCTCTCGTTAGCTCTGGATGTCCATCCATCAGTTGTCAGTGCAATTGCACATGCTTTTGCTAAGTCTTCGATGACAGTAGATTTAGCTTGTTCATAAAGGTCTGGGATGACTTTCTGGCTGAAATGTGGACGACTGGGTACTTCATACCGTGGCTCAATCACTTTTAGCATGTGTTTAAAACCAGCATTCTCAACAACTGAATATGGTCTCAAATCTGACGCTATAAAAACGCCAATGGATGCGGTTATGGCTTTAGCCCGATCTGAATTGCCAGGAAAGGATGCTTGAATACATTAGTCAGTTGTGTTTGCACTACCTGTTTTTTCTTCCTCGTCGCGGTAATGTTAACACTTGGATGGTGCCGTTTCAGGTGAGTTATCATGTTTGAGGTGTTCCCGGACGAATACCCAACCCCTGTAAAACAATGTCGACATACTGCCTTCGTTTTATCCAGTTGTCTTTCTCCGTTGCAGTATTTCACTGGGAAACCGAAGTGATCCCAAACGGGAGACTTAAGCAACAGGGGAGGGTCTTCTAGCTCCGGTTTTTCGCTACCAGTAGCCATAGCTTGCTGCAACCCAAGCCGGGACCTCGCAAAAGTTTTGAAGTGAAGACTGAAGAGTGGTTAGAATGGACAGGCTCGTCTGGTTGGTTCACAGTGTGACGTCACCTCCACGTGGTCATAAGAGCACAAATCACAAACGAGTTTCTCTTAAGAACTTCCCCTTACTACAATCACATACAGCTATCCTCGAGAATGTAAAAAGCGCAAAATGTAGTGCCTGCAGCATATAAAATACATACTGACCGTACTCGTTCGATACAGCACTGTATCGAACCGAACGTCTGTTTTTCCAGCGGTTCGGTACAAATACACATACCGTTACGGGCCTAGTGCGTTTGTCCCACGCCGCTCTCTGATTGGTGCGTTTGTCCCACGCCGCTCTCTGATTGGTGGATTTGTCTCATGCCGCTCTCTGATTGGTGCTTGTGTCCCACGCCGCTCTCTGATTGGTGCGTTTGTCCCACGCCGCTCTCTGATTGGTGCGTTTGTCCCACGCCGCTCTCTGATTGGTGCGTTTGTCCCACGCCGCTCTCTGATTGGTGCTTGTGTCCCACGCCGCTCTCTGATTGGTGCGTTTGTCCCACGCCGCTCTCTGATTGGTGCGTTTGTCCCACGCCGCTCTCTGATTGGTGCGTTTGTCCCACGCCGCTCTCTGATTGGTGCGTTTGTCCCACGCCGCTCTCTGATTGGTGCGTTTGTCCCACGCCGCTCTCTGATTGGTGCGTTTGTCCCACGCCGCTCTCTGATTGGTGCGTTTGTCCCACGCATCTCTCTGATTGGTGGATTTGTCTCATGCCACTCTCTGATTGGTGCTTGTGTCCCACGCCGCTCTCTGATTGGTGCGTTTGTCCCACGCCGCTCTCTGATTGGTGCGTTTGTCCCACGCCGCTCTCTGATTGGTGCGTTTGTCCCACGCCGCTCTCTGATTGGTGCGTTTGTCCCACGCCGCTCTCTGATTGGTGCGTTTGTCCCACGCATCTCTCTGATTGGTGGATTTGTCTCATGCCACTCTCTGATTGGTGCTTGTGTCCCACGCCGCTCTCTGATTGGTGCGTTTGTCCCACGCCGCTCTCTGATTGGTGCGTTTGTCCCACTCCGCTCTCTGATTGGTGCGTTTGTCCCACGCCGCTCTCTGATTGGTGCGTTTGTCCCACGCCGCTCTCTGATTGGTGCGTTTGTCCCACGCCGCTCTCTGATTGGTGCGTTTGTCCCACGCCGCTCTCTGATTGGTGCGTTTGTCCCACGCACGCTCTCTGATTGGTGCTTGTGTCCCATGCCGCTCTCTGATTGGTGCTTGTGTTCCACGCCGCTCTCTGATTGGTGCTTGTGTCCCACGCCGCTCTCTGATTGGTGGATTTGTCCCACGCCGCTCTCTGATTGGTGCGTTTGTCCCACGCCGCTCTCTGATTGGTGCTTGTGTTCCACGCCGCTCTCTGATTGGTGGATTTGTCCCACGCCGCTCTCTGATTGGTGCGTTTGTCCCACGCCGCTCTCTGATTGGTGCGTTTGTCCCACGCCGCTCTCTGATTGGTGCGTTTGTCCCACGCCGCTCTCTGATTGGTGCGTTTGTCCCACGCCGCTCTCTGATTGGTGGATTTGTCCCACGCCGCTCTCTGATTGGTGCTTGTGTCCCACGCCGCTCTCTGATTGGTGCGTTTGTCCCACGCCGCTCTCTGATTGGTGCGTTTGTCCCACGCCGCTCTCTGATTGGTGCGTTTGTCCCACGCCGCTCTCTGATTGGTGCTTGTGTTCCACGCCGCTCTCTGATTGGTGGATTTGTCCCACGCCGCTCTCTGATTGGTGCGTTTGTCCCACGCCGCTCTCTGATTGGTGCGTTTGTCCCACGCCGCTCTCTGATTGGTGGATTTGTCTCATGCCGCTCTCTGATTGGTGCTTGTGTCCCACGCCGCTCTCTGATTGGTGCGTTTGTCCCACGCCGCTCTCTGATTGGTGCGTTTGTCCCACGCCGCTCTCTGATTGGTGCGTTTGTCCCACGCCGCTCTCTGATTGGTGCGTTTGTCCCACGCATCTCTCTGATTGGTGGATTTGTCTCATGCCACTCTCTGATTGGTGCTTGTGTCCCACGCCGCTCTCTGATTGGTGCGTTTGTCCCACGCCGCTCTCTGATTGGTGCGTTTGTCCCACTCCGCTCTCTGATTGGTGCGTTTGTCCCACGCCGCTCTCTGATTGGTGCGTTTGTCCCACGCCGCTCTCTGATTGGTGCGTTTGTCCCACGCCGCTCTCTGATTGGTGCGTTTGTCCCACGCCGCTCTCTG
>CM068351.1:1863747-1876247 GCA_034769755.1 Odontamblyopus lacepedii
TCTCTCTCCTTCTCTCCTCCTCTCCTTCTCTCCTCTTCTCTCCTCCTCTCTCCTCTCTCCTCCTCTCTCCTCCTCTCCTTCTCTCCTCTTCTCTCCTCCTCTCTCCTCTCTCCTCCTCTCTCCTCCTCTCCCTCTCGTTTCTGTCATTTCTGTGTGTAAATGGAGTGTGTTGTTCCAGGGTGGAGCTCACGTCAGAGCTCACGTCTGTGTGACGTCTGTGGTAAGACTCCAGCACCTCTTATTATAATAATAATAATAATTATTATGATCATCATCATCATCATCATCATTATCATCATCATTATCATCATCATTATTATTATTATTATTCTTATTATTCTGAATGTGAGTGTGATATTCTCACCGTGAATAAACTGAGGAGTGATTTAATCTGAGTGCAATTTTCTCGTTCATGTCCAGTTTATTCTCCTCATGGCTCTAAACAGACTCATCATAACCTCTGCCCTCTCACCAAAGGCTCCTGGTTCACTCCCTCACATCAGTGTTAAGGATAGATCCTGGTCCAGACCTGATCTGGTCCTGGTTCAGTCCTGCTTTAGTCCTGGTCAGAGCTGGAGGCTGTGGGTCAGAGAACAAAAGCTGCTCTAGAATCACGTTCAGTCTGTCTGTGTGTGTGTGTGTATAATGTGTATAATGTGTATAGTCTGTATTGTGAGTATCGCGTTTGCTTCAGGAGCTTCAGATTAATGTTAGTCTCCAGAGTCTGAGGCTTTGACCCAAACACACTTGACCCGGTTCAGATCATCACAAACACTGAACCAGGAAAGAATCTGATCACATCTGTGATTTACTCATGAAATAATGATATTACAGAGTTATACTCATGAAATAATGATATTACCGTGATATACTCATGAAATAATGATATTACCGTGATATACTCATGAAATAATGATATTACAGAGATATACTCATGAAATAATGATATTACAGAGATATACTCATGAAATAATGATATTACCGTGATATACTCATGAAATAATGATATTACAGAGATATACTCATGAAATAATGATATTACAGAGATATACTCATGAAATAATGATATTACAGAGATATACTCATGAATTAATGATATTACAGAGATATACTCATGAAATAATGATATTACAGAGATATACTCATGAAATAATGATATTACAGAGATATACTCATGAAATAATGATATTACAGAGATATACTCATGAAATAATGATATTACAGAGATATACTCATGAAATAATGATATTACAGAGATATACTCATGAAATAATGATATTACAGAGATATACTCATGAAATAATGATATTACAGAGATATACTCATGAAATAATGATATTACAGAGATATACTCATGAAATAATGATATTACAGAGATATACTCATGAAATAATGATATTACAGAGATATACTCATGAAATAATGATATTACAGAGATATACTCATGAAATAATGATATTACAGAGATATACTCATGAAATAATGATATTACAGAGATATACTCATGAAATAATGATATTACAGAGATATACTCATGAAATAATGATATTACCGTGATATACTCATGAAATAATGATATTACAGAGATATACTCATGAAATAATGATATTACAGAGATATACTCATGAAATAATGATATTACAGAGATATACTCATGAAATAATGATATTACAGAGATATACTCATGAAATAATGATATTACAGAGATATACTCATGAAATAATGATATTACAGAGATATACTCATGAAATAATGATATTACAGAGATATACTCATGAAATAATGATATTACAGAGATATACTCATGAATTAATGATATTACAGAGATATACTCATGAAATAATGATATTACAGAGATATACTCATGAAATAATGATATTACAGAGATATACTCATGAAATAATGATATTACAGAGATATACTCATGAAATAATGATATTACAGAGATATACTCATGAAATAATGATATTACCGTGATATACTCATGAAATAATGATATTACAGAGATATACTCATGAAATAATGATATTACAGAGATATACTCATGAAATAATGATATTACAGAGATATACTCATGAAATAATGATATTACAGAGATATACTCATGAAATAATGATATTACAGAGATATACTCATGAAATAATGATATTACAGAGATATACTCATGAAATAATGATATTACAGAGATATACTCATGAAATAATGATATTACAGAGATATACTCATGAAATAATGATATTACAGAGATATACTCATGAAATAATGATATTACAGAGATATACTCATGAAATAATGATATTACAGAGATATACTCATGAAATAATGATATTACAGAGATATACTCATGAAATAATGATATTACAGAGATATACTCATGAAATAATGATATTACAGAGATATACTCATGAAATAATGATATTACAGAGATATACTCATGAAATAATGATATTACAGAGATATACTCATGAAATAATGATATTACAGAGATATACTCATGAAATAATGATATTACAGAGATATACTCATGAAATAATGATATTACAGAGATATACTCATGAAATAATGATATTACAGAGATATACTCATGAAATAATGATATTACAGAGATATACTCATGAAATAATGATATTACAGAGATATACTCATGAAATAATGATATTACAGAGATATACTCATGAATTAATGATATTACCGTGATATACTCATGAAATAATGATATTACAGAGATATACTCATGAAATAATGATATTACAGAGATATACTCATGAAATAATGATATTACAGAGATATACTCATGAAATAATGATATTACAGAGATATACTCATGAAATAATGATATTACCGTGATATACTCATGAAATAATGATATTGCAGAGATATACTCATGAAATAATGATATTACCGTGATATACTCATGAAATAATGATATTACAGAGATATACTCATGAAATAATGATATTACAGAGATATACTCATGAAATAATGATATTACCGTGATATACTCATGAAATAATGATATTACAGAGATATACTCATGAAATAATGATATTACAGAGATATACTCATGAATTAATGATATTACAGAGATATACTCATGAAATAATGATATTACAGAGATATACTCATGAAATAATGATATTACAGAGATATACTCATGAATTAATGATATTACAGAGATATACTCATGAAATAATGATATTACAGAGATATACTCATGAAATAATGATATTACAGAGATATACTCATGAAATAATGATATTACAGAGATATACTCATGAAATAATGATATTACAGAGATATACTCATGAAATAATGATATTACCGTGATATACTCATGAAATAATGATATTACAGAGATATACTCATGAAATAATGATATTACCGAGATATACTCATGAAATAATGATATTACCGTGATATACTCATGAAATAATGATATTACAGAGATATACTCATGAAATAATGATATTACCGTGATATACTCATGAAATAATGATATTACAGAGATATACTCATGAAATAATGATATTACCGTGATATACTCATGAAATAATGATATTACAGAGATATACTCATGAATTAATGATATTACCGTGATATACTCATGAAATAATGATATTACCGTGATATACTCATGAAATAATGATATTACAGAGATATACTCATGAAATAATGATATTACCGTGATATACTCATGAAATAATGATATTACAGAGATATACTCATGAAATAATGATATTACCGTGATATACTCATGAAATAATGATATTACCAAGATATACTCATGAAATAATGATATTACAGAGATATACTCATGAAATAATGATATTACCGTGATATACTCATGAAATAATGATATTACAGAGATATACTCATGAAATAATGATATTACCGTGATATACTCATGAAATAATGATATTACAGAGATATACTCATGAAATAATGATATTACCGTGATATACTCATGAAATAATGATATTACCGTGATATACTCATGAAATAATGATATTACCGTGATATACTCATGAAATAATGATATTACCGTGATATACTCATGAAATAATGATATTACTGTGATATACTCATGAAATAATGATATTACAGAGATATACTCATGAAATAATGATATTACCGTGATATACTCATGAAATAATGATATTACAGAGATATACTTATGAAATAATGATATTACAGAGATATACTCATGAAATAATGATATTACCGTGATATACTCATGAAATGATATTACAGAGATATACTCATGAAATAATGATATTACAGAGATATACTCATGAAATAATGATATTACAGAGATATACTCATGAAATAATGATATTACAGAGATATACTCATGAAATAATGATATTAAAGAGATATACTCATGAAATAATGATATTACAGAGATATACTCATGAAATAATGATATTACCGAGATATACTCATGAAATAATGATATTACCGTGATATACTCATGAAATAATGATATTACAGAGATATACTCATGAAATAATGATATTACCGTGATATACTCATGAAATAATGATATTACAGAGATATACTCATGAAATAATGATATTACCGTGATATACTCATGAAATAATGATATTACAGAGATATACTCATGAAATAATGATATTACCGAGATATACTCATGAAATAATGATATTACCGTGATATACTCAGATATACTCATGAAATAATGATATTACCGTGATATACTCATGAAATAATGATATTACAGAGATATACTCATGAAATAATGATATTACAGAGATATACTCATGAAATAATGATATTACAGAGATATACTCATGAAATAATGATATTACAGAGATATACTCATGAAATAATGATATTACAGAGATATACTCATGAAATAATGATATTACAGAGATATACTCATGAAATAATGATATTACCGTGATATACTCATGAAATGATATTACAGAGATATACTCATGAAATAATGATATTACAGAGATATACTCATGAAATAATGATATTACAGAGATATACTCATGAAATAATGATATTACAGAGATATACTCATGAAATAATGATATTACCGTGATATACTCATGAAATAATGATATTACAGAGATATACTCATGAAATAATGATATTACCGTGATATACTCATGAAATAATGATATTACAGAGATATACTCATGAAATAATGATATTACAGAGATATACTCATGAAATAATGATATTACCGTGATATACTCATGAAATAATGATATTACAGAGATATACTCATGAAATAATGATATTACCGTGATATACTCATGAAATAATGATATTACAGAGGTATACTCATGAAATAATGATATTACAGAGATATACTCATGAAATAATGATATTACAGAGATATACTCATGAAATAATGATATTACCGTGATATACTCATGAAATAATGATATTACAGAGATATACTCATGAAATAATGATATTACAGAGATATACTCATGAAATAATGATATTACAGAGATATACTCATGAAATAATGATATTACAGAGTTATACTCATGAAATAATGATATTACAGAGATATACTCATGAAATAATGATATTACAGAGATATACTCATGAAATAATGATATTACAGAGATATACTCATGAAATAATGATATTACAGAGATATACTCATGAAATAATGATATTACAGAGATATACTCATGAAATAATGATATTACAGAGATATACTCATGAAATAATGATATTACAGAGATATACTCATGAAATAATGATATTACAGAGATATACTCATGAAATAATGATATTACCGTGATATACTCATGAAATAATGATATTACAGAGATATACTCATGAAATAATGATATTACCGTGATATACTCATGAAATAATGATATTACAGAGATATACTCATGAAATAATGATATTACAGAGATATACTCATGAAATAATGATATTACAGAGATATACTCATGAAATAATGATATTACCGTGATATACTCATGAAATAATGATATTACCGAGATATACTCATGAAATAATGATATTACAGAGATATACTCATGAAATAATGATATTACAGAGATATACTCATGAAATAATGATATTACAGAGATATACTCATGAAATAATGATATTACCGTGATATACTCATGAAATAATGATATTACAGAGATATACTCATGAAATAATGATATTACAGAGATATACTCATGAAATAATGATATTACAGAGATATACTCATGAAATAATGATATTACAGAGTTATACTCATGAAATAATGATATTACAGAGTTATACTCATGAAATAATGATATTACAGAGATATACTCATGAAATAATGATATTACAGAGATATACTCATGAAATAATGATATTACAGAGATATACTCATGAAATAATGATATTACAGAGATATACTCATGAAATAATGATATTACCGAGATATACTCATGAAATAATGATATTACAGAGATATACTCATGAAATAATGATATTACAGAGATATACTCATGAAATAATGATATTACAGAGATATACTCATGAAATAATGATATTACAGAGTTATACTCATGAAATAATGATATTACAGAGTTATACTCATGAAATAATGATATTACCGTGACATACTCATGAAATAATGATATTACAGAGATATACTCATGAAATAATGATATTACAGAGTTATACTCATGAAATAATGATATTACAGAGTTATACTCATGAAATAATGATATTACAGAGATATACTCATGAAATAATGATATTACAGAGATATACTCATGAAATAATGATATTACAGAGATATACTCATGAAATAATGATATTACAGAGATATACTCATGAAATAATGATATTACAGAGTTATACTCATGAAATAATGATATTACAGAGATATACTCATGAAATAATGATATTACAGAGATATACTCATGAAATAATGATATTACAGAGATATACTCATGAAATAATGATATTACAGAGTTATACTCATGAAATAATGATATTACAGAGATATACTCATGAAATAATGATATTACAGAGATATACTCATGAAATGATGATATTACAGAGTTATACTCATGAAATAATGATATTACCGTGACATACTCATGAAATAATGATATTACAGAGATATACTCATGAAATAATGATATTACAGAGATATACTCATGAAATAATGATATTACAGAGATATACTCATGAAATAATGATATTACCGTGATATACTCATGAAATAATGATATTACAGAGATATACTCATGAAATAATGATATTACCGTGATATACTCATGAAATAATGATATTACAGAGATATACTCATGAAATAATGATATTACCGTGATATACTCATGAAATAATGATATTACAGAGATATACTCATGAAATAATGATATTACAGAGATATACTCATGAAATAATGATATTACAGAGTAATAATATCACAGTGTTTCTGTCCAAACTCTTTGTGCACAATTTACTCCAAATCCGACTCTACAGATCAAATCACAAACAAAAACACAACAGGAAATAACAAATAATAATGTTAAAGAGCTGAGCTGCAGCGCCCCCTGCTGGACATGACCTGCATGTGTCTAAAGCTCTAACAACTAATACTCCTGCTGAAAGTACTGCAACTACTACTCCTGCTGAAAGTACTGCAACTAATACTCCTGCTGAAAGTACTGCAACTAATACTCCTGCTGAAAGTACTGCAACTACTGCTCCTGCTGAAAGTACTGCAACTAATACTCCTGCTGAAAGTACTGCAACTACTACTCCTGCTGAAAGTACTGCAACTAATACTCCTGCTGAAAGTACTGCAACTAATACTCCTGCTGAAAGTACTGCAACTAATACTCCTGCTGGAAGTACTGCAACTAATACTCCTGCTGAAAGTACTGCAACTAATACTCCTGCTGAAAGTACTGCAACTAATACTCCTGCTGAAAGTACTGCAACTAATACTCCTGCTGAAAGTACTGCAACTACTACTCCTGCTGAAAGTACTGCAACTAATACTCCTGCTGAAAGTACTGCAACTAATGCTCCTGCTGAAAGTACTGCAACTAATACTCCTGCTGAAAGTACTGCAACTAATACTCCTGCTGAAAGTACTGCAACTAATACTCCTGCTGAAAGTACTGCAACTACTACTCCTGCTGAAAGTACTGCAACTAATACTCCTGCTGAAAGTACTGCAACTAATGCTCCTGCTGAAAGTACTGCAACTAATACTCCTGCTGAAAGTACTGCAACTACTGCTCCTGCTGAAAGTACTGCAACTACTACTCCTGCTGAAAGTACTGCAACTAATACTTCTGCTGAAAGTACTGCAACTAATACTTCTGCTGAAAGTACTGCAACTAATACTCCTGCTGAAAGTACTGCAACTAATACTCCTGCTGAAAGTACTGCAACTAATACTCCTGCTGAAAGTACTGCAACTACTACTCCTGCTGAAAGTACTGCAACTAATACTCCTGCTGAAAGTACTGCAACTAATACTCCTGCTGAAAGTACTGCAACTAATACTCCTGCTGAAAGTACTGCAACTAATACTCCTGCTGAAAGTACTGCAACTAATACTCCTGCTGAAAGTACTGCAACTAATACTCCTGCTGAAAGTACTGCAACTAATACTCCTGCTGAAAGTACTGCAACTAATACTCCTGCTGAAAGTACTGCAACTACTACTCCTGCTGAAAGTACTGCAACTAATACTCCTGCTGAAAGTACTGCAACTAATACTCCTGCTGAAAGTACTGCAACTAATACTCCTGCTGAAAGTACTGCAACTAATACTCCTGCTGAAAGTACTGCAACTAATACTCCTGCTGAAAGTACTGCAACTACTACTCCTGCTGAAAGTACTGCAACTAATACTCCTGCTGAAAGTACTGCAACTACTACTCCTGCTGAAAGTACTGCAACTAATACTCCTGCTGAAAGTACTGCAACTAATACTCCTGCTGAAAGTACTGCAACTAATACTCCTGCTGAAAGTACTGCATCTAATACTCCTGCTGAAAGTACTGCAACTAATACTCCTGCTGAAAGTACTGCAACTACTACTCCTGCTGAAAGTACTGCAACTACTACTCCTGCTGAAAGTACTGCAACTAATACTCCTGCTGAAAGTACTGCAACTAATACTCCTGCTGAAAGTACTGCAACTACTACTCCTGCTGAAAGTACTGCAACTAATACTCCTGCTGAAAGTACTGCAACTAATACTCCTGCTGAAAGTACTGCAACTAATACTCCTGCTGAAAGTACTGCAACTAATACTCCTGCTGAAAGTACTGCAACTAATACTCCTGCTGAAAGTACTGCAACTAATACTCCTGCTGAAAGTACTGCAACTAATACTCCTGCTGAAAGTACTGCAACTAATACTCCTGCTGAAAGTACTGCAACTAATACTCCTGCTGAAAGTACTGCAACTAATACTCCTGCTGAAAGTACTGCAACTAATACTCCTGCTGAAAGTACTGCAACTACTACTCCTGCTGAAAGTACTGCAACTAATACTCCTGCTGAAAGTACTGCAACTAATACTCCTGCTGAAAGTACTGCAACTAATACTCCTGCTGAAAGTACTGCAACTAATACTCCTGCTGAAAGTACTGCAACTACTACTCCTGCTGAAAGTACTGCAACTAATACTCCTGCTGAAAGTACTGCAACTAATACTCCTGCTGAAAGTACTGCAACTAATACTCCTGCTGAAAGTACTGCAACTAATACTCCTGCTGAAAGTACTGCAACTAATACTCCTGCTGAAAGTACTGCAACTAATACTCCTGCTGAAAGTACTGCAACTAATACTCCTGCTGAAAGTACTGCAACTAATACTCCTGCTGAAAGTACTGCAACTAATACTCCTGCTGAAAGTACTGCAACTAATACTCCTGCTGAAAGTACTGCATCTAATACTCCTGCTGAAAGTACTGCAACTAATACTCCTGCTGAAAGTACTGCAACTAATACTCCTGCTGAAAGTACTGCAACTACTACTCCTGCTGAAAGTACTGCAACTAATACTCCTGCTGAAAGTACTGCAACTAATACTCCTGCTGAAAGTACTGCAACTAATACTCCTGCTGAAAGTACTGCAACTAATACTCCTGCTGAAAGTACTGCAACTAATACTCCTGCTGAAAGTACTGCATCTAATACTCCTGCTGAAAGTACTGCAACTAATACTCCTGCTGAAAGTACTGCAACTAATACTCCTGCTGAAAGTACTGCAACTAATACTCCTGCTGCTTCCCGGGTGAGTGGAAAACACTTTTTCTTTGTCTCACGTCCATAAAACCTGGAACTGCAGTGAAACTCGTGTAAATCTGTTTGTTTTGAGTCTTTTTCGTCTCCGATTCTTTTTCGTTTCATATTTGACACATTTTCTCGCTCAGACGTTCGTCACTTTTAAAGATCTTTTCTCTTTTTCCAGACCCGAGTGATTCCTCCTGCTCCTCTGCTCCAAACCCCGACAAAAACAACAGACAACCCAGACCGTGGCACAGGGGCATCGTGGGAAATGTAGTACAGTTCTGTCACTTCAAGTCCTGGTTTACTCCAGGTTTAGTCCTGGTTTAGACCTGGTTTAGTCCTGGTTTAGTCCTGGTTTAGTCCTGGTTTAGTCCTGGTTTAGACCTGGTTTAGTCCTGGTTTAGACCTGGTTTAGACCTGGTTTAGTCCTGGTTTAGTCCTGGTTTAGTCCTGGTTTAGACCTGGTTTAGTCCTGGTTTAGACCTGGTTTAGACCTGGTTTAGTCCTGGTTTAGTCCTGGTTTAGTCCTGGTTTAGACCTGGTTTAGTCCTGGTTTAGACCTGGTTTAGACCTGGTTTACTCCTGGTTTAGACCTGGTTTAGACCTGGTTTAGACCTGGTTTAGTCCTGGTTTAGTCCTGGTTTAGTCCTGGTTTAGTCCTGGTTTAGACCTGGTTTAGTCCTGGTTTAGTCCTGGTTTAGTCCTGGTTTAGACCTGGTTTACTCCTGGTTTAGACCTGGTTTAGACCTGGTTTAGACCTGGTTTACTCCTGGTTTACTCCTGGTTTAGACCTGGTTTACTCCTGGTTTAGTCCTGGTTTAGTCCTGGTTTAGTCCTGGTTTAGTCCTGGTTTAGACCTGGTTTAGACCTGGTTTAGACCTGGTTTAGTCCTGGTTTAGTCCTGGTTTAGTCCTGGTTTAGACCTGGTTTAGTCCTGGTTTAGTCCTGGTTTAGTCCTGGTTTAGTCCTGGTTTAGTCCTGGTTTAGACCTGGTTTAGACCTGGTTTAGACCTGGTTTAGTCCTGGTTTAGTCCTGGTTTAGTCCTGGTTTAGACCTGGTTTAGTCCTGGTTTAGACCTGGTTTAGACCTGGTTTAGTCCTGGTTTAGTCCTGGTTTAGTCCTGGTTTAGTCCTGGTTTAGTCCTGGTTTACTCCTGGTTTAGTCCTGGTTTAGTCCTGGTTTAGTCCTGGTTTAGTCCTGGTTTAGACCTGGTTTAGACCTGGTTTTAGACCTGGTTTAGTCCTGGTTTAGTCCTGGTTTAGTTCTGGTTTTAGTCCTGGTTTAGACCTGGTTTAGTCCTGGTTTAGTCCTGGTTTTAGTCCTGGTTTAGTCCTGGTTTAGACCTGGTTTAGTCCTGGTTTAGTCCTGGTTTAGTCCTGGTTTAGTCCTGGTTTAGTCCTGGTTTAGTCCTGGTTTAGACCTGGTTTAGTCCTGGTTTAGTCCTGGTTTAGTCCTGGTTTAGACCTGGTTTAGTCCTGGTTTAGTCCTGGTTTAGTCCTGGTTTAGACCTGGTTTAGTCCTGGTTTAGTCCTGGTTTAGTCCTGGTTTAGTCCTGGTTTACTCCTGGTTTAGACCTGGTTTAGTCCTGGTTTAGACCTGGTTTAGTCCTGGTTTAGTCCTGGTTTAGTCCTGGTTTAGTTCTGTGCCAGTTTCAGACTCGCAGACGCAGCAGATTCAGGACGTGGGTTTTTGAAACTCACTTTTCAAACTGTTTATTGTGTAAAAACTCCAAATGTCGAAGGTCTTTAATATTTAATAATTTATGAAATGATCCTTTTTATTTTGATGCATGAAACATTTGCTTTAACTTCACAAACCGTGTGCTTTTGCCTCGACAGAATCGTGCGTTTTACACTTCACACTTCAGTTTGAGGCTCGTGGTTTGACCGTGTGACACATGAACCCCATTTCACTCTGAGATTTGGGGAATTTGAATTTGAAATTGTGAAAGTGTTTACAGTGAAAGAGTGTTCAGTGTTCAGGACAAATAAACACTTTTGTCCAAATCTGTCTCCGGGTTCTTTTTTATTAAATACACGGGAGGGCATCTGACACACGGGGAGGGCATCTGACACAGGGGAGGGCATCTGACACACGGGGAGGGCATCTGACACAGGGGAGGGCATCTGACACACGGGGAAGGCATCTGACACAGGGGAGGGCATCTGACACACGGGGAGGGCATCTGACACAGGGGGAGGGCATCTGACACACGGGGAGGGCATCTGACACAGGGGAGGGCATCTGA
>CM068351.1:1881247-1898747 GCA_034769755.1 Odontamblyopus lacepedii
AGTCCTGGTTTAGTCCTGGTTTAGTCCTGGTTCAGTCCTGGTTTAGTCCTGGTTTAGTCCTGATTTAGTCCTGATTTAGTCCTGGTTTAGTCCTGGTTTAGTCCCGGTTTAGTCCTGGTTTAGTCCTGGTTTAGTCCTGGTTTAGTTTTACTTTAGTCCTGGTTTAGTCCTGGTTTAGTCCTGGTTTAGTCCTGATTTAGTCCTGGTTTAGTCCTGGTTTAGTCCCGGTTTAGTCCTGGTTTAGTCCTGGTTTAGTCCCGGTTTAGTCCTGGTTTAGTCCTGGTCTGAGCCCCAGCAGGACGATGCCACCCCCTGGTGGAAAAGCAGCTCAGTGCGGCTCCAGCAGCACCTCCCAGAAGCTCCAGGAGGAGGTGACAGAGGAGAGAGGAGGTTCTGGAGGAGGTTCAGGAGGAGGAACTGGAGGAGGTTCAGGAGGAGGTTCTGGAGGAGGAACTGGAGGAGGAACTGGAGGAGGTTCAGGAGGAGGTTCTGGAGGAGGTTCAGGAGGAGGTTCTGGAGGAGGTTCTGGAGGAGGTTCAGGAGGAGGTTCTGGAGGAGGTTCTGGAGGAGGTTCAGGAGGAGGTTCTGGAGGAGGTTCTGGAGGAGGTTCAGGAGGAGGTTCTGGAGGAGGTTCTGGAGGAGGTTCTGGAGGAGGTTCAGGAGGAGGTTCTGGAGGAGGTTCTGGAGGAGGTTCAGGAGGAGGTTCTGGAGGAGGTTCAGGAGGAGGTTCAGGAGGAGGTTCAGGAGGAGGAACTGGAGGAGGTTCAGGAGGAGGTTCAGGAGGAGGTTCAGGAGGAGGAACTGGAGGAGGTTCAGGAGGAGGTTCAGGAGGAGGTTCTGGAGGAGGTTCAGGAGGAGGAACTGGAGGATTTTAAGAACAAACTTTAGCTCCAAATCGGGTTCACAAACGCCAAAGCCAAGAACTGGACCAGAGCAAAAGAAACGTGCAGGAAACTGAAGCTGAGAACAGGCGGCTCCAGGTGAAGATGGAGCAGAAGGATGAGGAGACTCCAGATGAGAGTCAGAGCTGCTCAAACCTGGAGATACAAGAAGAAGAGACCAGGATGAGAAGGTCCAGGAGCAGAAAACTGGAAGAGAAAGAACAAAAACAGAAGGTCAAACATCAGAATTTACGTTCTCAGGATGTTTACACGTTGTTGGTTCCTGCTGCAAGAACCAACAACGTCCAACAAACTCAAACCCACAAAAACTGTGTCAGTCGTTTGTGCTGCAGAAAGTTCAGTTTGTGATTCTGGTTCTTCAGATATTCAGTTTTATTTTGGTCGATGACGTCGTCCAGAACCTCAGAATGTGAAACAGCCTCAAAACAGAAGAAAATGATGTCAAACGTTTGTATTTGGTTTGTGCTGTTTTGTGCTGTGACAGTTTCATTTGTGTGAGTTTATTTCTAAAATTCTTCATTATTATTTCTGTGGTAATTACAGGACGTCATTTCTGCTCAGCTGACGGAGACAAACTCCACAAAACTAGAGAAGAGAAACGACCTGAGGCTGTGAAACGACCTGAGGCTGTGAAACGACCTGAGGCTGTGAAACGACCTGAGGCTGAGAAACGACCTGAGGCTGTGAAACGACCTGAGGCTGTGAAACGACCTGAGGCTGTGAAACGACCTGAGGCTGAGAAACGACCTGAGGCTGTGAAACGACCTGAGGCTGTGAAACGACCTGAGGCTGTGAAACGACCTGAGGCTGAGAAACGACCTGAGGCTGTGAAATGACCTGAGGCTGTGAAACGACCTGAGGCTGTGAAACGACCTGAGGCTGAGAAACGACCTGAGGCTGTGAAACGACCTGAGGCTGTGAAACGACCTGAGGCTGTGAAACGACCTGAGGCTGAGGAACGACCTGAGGCTGTGAAACGACCTGAGGCTGAGAAACGACCTGAGGCTGAGAAACGACCTGAGGCTGTGAAACGACCTGAGGCTGTGAAACGACCTGAGGCTGAGAAACGACCTGAGGCTGTGAAACGACCTGAGGCTGTGAAACGACCTGAGGCTGAGAAACGACCTGAGGCTGTGAAACGACCTGAGGCTGAGAAACGACCTGAGGCTGTGAAATGACCTGAGGCTGTGAAACGACCTGAGGCTGTGAAACGACCTGAGGCTGTGAAACGACCTGAGGCTGAGAAACGACCTGAGGCTGTGAAACGACCTGAGGCTGTGAAACGACCTGAGGCTGTGAAACGACCTGAGGCTGAGGAACGACCTGAGGCTGTGAAACGACCTGAGGCTGAGAAACGACCTGAGGCTGAGAAACGACCTGAGGCTGTGAAACGACCTGAGGCTGTGAAACGACCTGAGGCTGAGAAACGACCTGAGGCTGTGAAACGACCTGAGGCTGTGAAACGACCTGAGGCTGAGAAACGACCTGAGGCTGTGAAACGACCTGAGGCTGAGAAACGACCTGAGGCTGTGAAACGACCTGAGGCTGAGGAAAAGTCTGTGTTATTATAGAAAATCTGAATCAAAAGCAAAAGAATAAAGACTGAAACAAAACTAAACCAGGTCTAAATCAGGACTAAACCAGGACTAAACCAGGACTAAACCAGGACTAAACCAGGACTAAACGAGGACTGAACCAGGATTAAACCAGGACTAAATCAGGACTAAACCAGGACTAAACGAGGACTAAACCAGGACTAAAGTAAAACTAAACCAGGACTAAACCAGGACTAAACCAGGACTAAACCAGGACTAAAGTAAAACTAAAACAGGACTAAACCAGGACTAAACCAGGACTAAACCAGGACTAAACCAGGACTAAACGAGGACTAAACCAGGACTAAAGTAAAACTAAACCAGGACTAAACCAGGACTAAACCAGGACTAAAGTAAAACTAAAACAGGACTAAACCAGGACTAAACCAGGACTAAACCAGGACTAAACCAGGACTAAACGAGGACTAAACCAGGACTAAAGTAAAACTAAACCAGGACTAAACCAGGACTAAACCAGGACTAAACCAGGACTAAAGTAAAACTAAAACAGGACTAAACCAGGACTAAACCAGGACTAAACCAGGACTAAACCAGGACTAAACGAGGACTAAACCAGGACTAAACCAGGACTGAACCAGGACTAAACGAGGACTAAACCAGGACTAAACCAGGACTAAACCAGGACTAAAACAGGACTAAACATAGTGTTGTTTGCAGTGTGTCAGACTCTCCAGCAGAGGGCGTCCTGGAGCTGCAGCTGAAATCTAACCTTGTTGATAACGGGTTTTACAATGAACAAATAATAATACTACTAATAATAATAATAATATTAATAATAATAATAATAATAATAACAATATTAATATTAATAATAATAATACTAATAATAATAATAATAATATTAATAATAATAATAATAATAATAATAATAATAATAACAATAATAATATTAATAATAATAATACTAATAATAATAATATTAATAATACTAATAATAATATTAATAATAATAATACTAATAATAATAATAATAATATTAATAATAATAATACTAATAATAATAATAATATTAATAATAATAATAATATTATTAATAATAATAATACTAATAATAATAATACTAATACTAATAATAATAATAATTATAATAATAATAATAATAATATTAATAATAATAATTATAATAATAATAATATTATTATTAATATTATTAATAATAATAATAATAATATTAATAATAATAATAATACTAATAATAATAATAATACTAATAATAATAATAATAATAATAATAATAATAACAATAATAATAATAATAATAATAATAATAGCAACAACAACAACGATAATAATAATAATAATACTACTACTAATAATAATACTAATAATAATAATATTAATAATAATAATAATAATAATACTAATAATAATACTAATAATAATAATAATAATAATAATAATAATAATAATAATAATAATAATAATACTAATAATAATAATAATAATAATAATAATAATAATAATAATAATAATAATAATAATAATAATAATAATAATAATAATAATAATAATAATAATAATAATAATAATAATAATAATAATAATAATAATAATAATAATAATAATAATAATAATCTCTTTATGTTATAGTTTAATCCGTCTTTAATGTGTCCCTTTAAAGACGTCATTGCTTTGCCTGGAATGTTCCGCAGTGCGTTAGGCCTTAAACCGATCAATCTAATCATTAAAGAACCAATTTATATTTATGTTTTCTGTCATTTTACCTTCAACAAAACCCTAAAACAAAAAGCCTGGAGAAGTTCTGTCTCTCTTCACTGTGGCAGGATCACACTGGTCAAAAATAGGGACACGGGGACATTTCTTGTAAAAAAAAAAACTGGCACAAATCTCTGGTTTTGGATAAATCTGCTGGGACAGAGGGACACAGGGCTCAGAACTGGGACTGTCCCGGGGAAACAGGGACGTCTGGTCTGATCTATGGAGAGGCTGGTCAGGTAAACACATCTCCTACTGTACTGTAATTAAACGACCAAAAGAACACGTAATGAACGATTATTTTTTTATTATTATCACATCTGAGATTTATAGTTTCTAGATTTATTATTATTTTTATTATTATTACTTTTAAAATAGTTTATATTATTATTATTATTATTATTATTATTATTATTATTATTATTATTATTATGTTATTTTCATTATTGTTATTATTATATTTTATGTTTTTTTTCTTATTTATTTATTTGTTTGACCCGTAATAAACTATATAATACTTATTTTAGTCCTTTAAATCTTTTGTTTTCCCGTGTTTATTGTGAAAGAGCCTGGCTTCCTGCTGTCGCCGCTCCGTGTTTTATTGTGAAGGCGGTGCGCCGGAAGTCCTGTCCGTGCGTAATGACGCGCGCCGTCGCCTCTCCGCACCTCTCCGCACTCCGGACACTCCAGAGGGAAAAGCCCCGGGATCCGAGCTCCTCCGCGCGGCTAAAACTGCTCCGATCCCCGCTCCCGTGTCCTCCGTCCCCGCCGTGAGGACCCACAACACTTTTAACCACTTTTATCAACCTTTAACACCCTTTTTATTTCGGATTTAAGACTTTTTTTTAACGGAATTTACGCACAAATCTGGATATACTTTACTTTTTTCACCCGTGCGACACGACTCCTTCCTACAAACTCTGCAAAACGTCAGATTTCGGGCTTCCCCGCACATTTGACCCACTTTAAGGTACATTTTATCACTTTAAAACATTCTATAACTAAACATTGGTTGGAAATTAGCGCATTTTTCACATATAAACGTCTGTAAAGTTGTCGTAGAGGTCGTGATTAGCGTTGAATCTAACTTCAGCTACTTTCTCGGCATAAAAACTCCCCAATGATCTCACAGAACTAAAGGATGTCACAGTTTTATCGCGTTAAAACATGTTCCCTGCAGATATGTAAAAGCAGCGCCGTAAATCGTAGTAAAATCCCGTGAAATGTCCCGTTTGTTCTGCGCTAAATGATCCGTAGCGGTGTGGGCGTTTTCAAACACTCTACCGAGGATTTAGAAGACTTCTGAAGGATAAAAACACAAATAAATCACGCCGAATTGGACATTTTACCGTAAACGTTTAAATTTACGGTATTTGTTTGTGTTAGAGTTGATTTATTACACGTTTGTTAACTAAATACATAAGAATTGTTGATTTCTTGAGGAGGATTTAGTTTATTTAAGTGAAAGTTGACGCTTCCCTCGGGATTCAGAACTTGACACTAACGCGATGAAACCAAAGCACCAAACACGGAACTGTAAATGTATTTTATTGGCCCTCGCCTAACGAAGTGGCGAGGGGTATTGTTCTTCGGCGGTTTCTTACGCTATATTATTATTATTATTATTATTATTATTATTATTATTATTATTATTATTATTATTATTTTTCTTTGCAAACGAATGCGATTTTGAGGGCCTGAACATCGACGAAAAGTCTCACATGGGGTATCAGATCGACCGGCCGGGCGAAAAATTTGATAAAACGGGCATCGCGACAATGCCCAAAGTGCCCCCACTCGACAGCGCCCCCTGGAAAAGTCAAAAATTGAAAGTCTATGGGGAGCTGAAAAGCATATTTTGGCGTAGGCCGACAAAATTCGGGACAGTGATAGAAATAAAGGAGACAAGCAGAAAATGTCATTGTCACACCGCTTTATGACCAACAGGAAGTCGGCCATATTGAATCAAAAACTCGCCGCTGTTTTGACTGCGTGTACGCCAAAGTCTTCAAGTGTCTTGGTTTTGGTCCAAACGAGCTCAGATTTCACACGTCACATCTACAGATGTGGGTCCACAAACGCATCATTTTTCTCAGCGCACTTTTTCACGGTTTGTCCGTAGCACGCCGGCGAATAACGCCTTAGTTTCCTGTTTCTTTGATGCCCTCTCACGGCCACAGGCTTTGGCCTACAGAGCTCAAACTCACATCACTATTGTGTGATCCCGGCCTGAATGTGATGAAATATGAAATATAATAAAAGTGAACTCTGTAGCGCCACCTAGTGTATACGTGAAACGTCAACATTATCGGATTTGGAACAAATTTGGGGATTAAATTCTATGCATGATTTCAAGCAAAATCTTATATTATGGACATGGTGCAATTTTCATTGTTCGCCAGCAGGGGCGCAAAGACTCAATAAAAAAATAGTAAAAAAATGCCTACACACACAGGCTTTGTCTGATCGTGCTGAAATTTGAATCACTAATGCCTGATTAGGGCTTGATTATAATAAACTATAAAGCATATGAAAAGTTACTCTATAGCGCCACCTAGCCTATACAAAAAACGTCAACATTATCGGATTTGTACCAAATTTGGGTATTCAATTCTCTGTATCAAAGCAAACAAAAAAATATATTATGGATATGGGGTGTTTCCCACAGTTGGCCAGCAGGGGCGCAAAGACTCCCCCAATAAATAGTTCAAAAATTACTACACGCACAGACTTTCTCTGATTGTGCTGAAATTTGAATCACTAAAGCTTGAACATGGACTGAATATAATACACTATAAAGTATATGAAAAGTGAACTCTATAGCGCCCCCTATCCAGAAATGAAACATCAACATTATCGGATTTGTACCAAATATGGGTATTAAATTCTATGCGTGTCTACGACCAAAAAAATACATTATGGATATGGGGTATTTTCCATGGTTGGCCACAAGGGGCGCAAATACTCCCCCCCAAAATATGTTTAAAGGTGCACTATGTAACTTTTCTGTTGGAGGGTCTGTTTTTATGCAGTCTTAGTCTGACAGTGCTCTTGATTATAAAAGTCATGTGACCTGTGTCCTAGTTTCTATAATTTGGCTCTAGATCGTTCCCATTTTCAAATATTAAAGGTGCCCTATGTAATTTTTCTGGGGGACGAGCTGTCGGGAGGAGAGAGTCGTGCCAGGTCGGTCACAAGACCTCAGCGGTTGCCTGGGAGGGGCGTGCGCACCGGGGCGAGGGCCATCATTGCCGCGAGCGGCTTTAATTATGATTATTCTTTATTTTGGTTCTTCAGCGTCCGTCAGGCTTTAATAGAGTTTAAAAGGAGTTTGCGGGAGTTTAAAATAGTCCAAACATGTGTCCATTCCTCTCGGGGCTCGGCTCATTCTTCACGACATTTGGAGACAAAACGCGTAATTTGAGCCTAAAAATAGTGAAGAATAAAAGAGACTAAGTTTAGACCTGGTTTAGGCGGAATACTGGTCTAAATCCTGGTCTAGTCCTGGTCTAGTCCTGGTTTAGACCTGGTTTAGACCTGGTTTAATCCCGGGTTAGTCCTGGTTTAGTCCTGGTTTAGACCTGGTTTAATCCCGGGTTAGTCCTGGTTTAGTCCTGATTTTGTCCTGGTTTAGACCTGGTTCAGTTCTGGTTTAGTCCTGGTTCAGTTCTGGTTTAGTCCTGGTTTAATCCTGGTTTTGATTTGGTTTAGACCTGGTTTAGTCCTGGTTTAGTCCTGGTTTAGACCTGGTTCAGTTCTGGTTTAGTCCTGGTTTAGTCCTGGTTTAGACTTGGTTTAGACCTGGTTTAGTCCTGGTTTAGACCTGGTTTAGTCCTGGTTTAGTCCTGGTTTAGACCTGGTTTAGTCCTGGTTTAGACTTGGTTTAGTCCTGGTTTAGGCCTGGTTTAGTCCTGGTTTTGTCCTGGTTTAGACTTGGTTTAGACCTGGTTCAGTTCTGGTTTAGACCTGGTTCAGTTCTGGTTTAGTCCTGGTTTAGACCTGGTTCAGTTCTGGTTTAGTCCTGGTTTAGACCTGGTTTAGTCCTGGTTTTGTCCTGGTTTAGTCCTGGTTTAGTCCTGGTTTTGTCCTGGCTTAGACTTGGTTTAGACCTGGTTCAGTCCTGGTTTAGTCCTGGTTTAGACCTGGTTTAGACCTGGTTTAGACCTGGTTCAGTCCTGGTTTAGTCCTGGTTTAGTCCTGGTTTAATTCTGGTTTTGATTTGGTTTAGACCTGGTTTAGTCCTGGTTTAGTCCTCGTTCAGTCCTGGTTTAGACCTGGTTTAGTCCTGGTTTAGTCCTGGTTTAGACCTCGTTTAGACCTGGTTTAGTCCTGGTTTAGTCCTGGTTTAGTCCTGGTTTAGACTTGGTTTAGTCCTGGTTTAGTTCTGGTTTTGTCCTGGTTTAGTCCTGGTTTAATCCTGGTTTTGATTTGGTTTAGACCTGGTTTAGTCCTGGTTTAGTCCTGGTTCAGTCCTGGTTTAGACCTGGTTTAGTCCTGGTTTAGTCCTGGTTTAGTCCTGGTTTAGTCCTGGTTCAGTCCTGGTTTAGTCCTGGTTCAGTCCTGGTTTAGACTTGGTTTAGACCTGGTTTAGTCCTGGTTTAGACCTGGTTTAGTCCTGGTTTAGACTTGGTTTAGACCTGGTTTAGTCCTGGTTCAGTCTTGGTTCAGTCCTGGTTTAGTCCTGGTTCAGTCCTGGTTTAGACCTGGTTTAGTCCTGGTTCAGTCCTGGTTCAGTCCTGGTTTAGTCCTGGTTCAGTCCTGTTTTAGTCCTGGTTTAGACCTGGTTTAGACCTGGTTTAGTCCTGGTTTAGACTTGGTTTAGACCTGGTTTAGTCCTGGTTTAGACTTGGTTTAGACCTGGCTTAGTCCTGGTTTAGACCTGGTTTAGTCCTGGTTCAGTCTTGGTTCAGTCCTGGTTTAGTCCTGGTTTAGTCCTGGTTTAGACTTGGTTTAGTCCTGGTTTAGTCCTGGTTTAGTCCTGGTTTAGTCCTGGTTTAGTCCTGTTTTAGTCCTGGTTCAGTCCTGGTTTAGTCCTGGTTCAGTCCTGGTTTAGACCTGGTTTAGTCCTGGTTTAGACTTGGTTTAGACCTGGTTTAGTCCTGGTTTAGACCTGGTTTAGACTTGGTTTAGTCCTGGTTTAGTCCTGGTTTAGTCCTGGTTCAGTCCTGGTTTAGTCCTGGTTTAGTCCTGGTTTAGACTTGGTTTAGTCCTGGTTCAGTCCTGGTTTAGACTTGGTTTAGACCTGGTTTAGTCCTGGTTTAGACTTGGTTTAGACCTGGTTTAGTCCTGGTTCAGTCCTGGTTTAGTCCTGGTTTAGTCCTGGTTTAGACTTGGTTTAGACCTGGTTTAGTCCTGGTTCAGTCCTGGTTTAGTCCTGGTTTAGTCCTGGTTTAGACCTTGTTTAGTCCTGGTTTAGACCTGGTTTAGTCCTGGTTTAGACTTGGTTTAGACCTGGTTTAGTCCTGGTTCAGTCTTGGTTCAGTCCTGGTTCAGTCCTGGTTTAGTCCTGGTTTAGTCCTGGTTTAGTCCTGGTTTAGTCCTGGTTCAGTCCTGGTTTAGTCCTGGTTCAGTCCTGGTTTAGACCTGGTTTAGTCCTGGTTTAGACTAGGTTTAGACCTGGTTTAGTCCTGGTTTAGACCTGGTTTAGTCCTGGTTTAGACTTGGTTTAGACCTGGTTTAGTCCTTGTTCAGTCCTGGTTTAGTCCTGGTTTAGTCCTGGTTCAGTCCTGGTTTAGTCCTGGTTTAGTCCTGGTTTAGACTTGGTTTAGTCCTGGTTCAGTCCTGGTTTAGTCCTGGTTTATACCTGGTTTAGTCCTGGTTTAGACTTGGTTTAGACCTGGTTTAGTCCTTGTTCAGTCCTGGTTTAGTCCTGGTTTAGTCCTGGTTCAGTCCTGGTTTAGTCCTGGTTCAGTCCTGGTTTAGTCCTGGTTTAGTCCTGGTTTAGACTTGGTTTAGTCCTGGTTCAGTCCTGGTTTAGTCCTGGTTTAGTCCTGGTTTAGTCCTGGTTTAGTCCTGGTTCAGTCCTGGTTTAGTCCTGGTTTAGTCCTGGTTCAGTCCTGGTTTAGTCCTGGTTCAGTCCTGGTTTAGTCCTGGTTTAGTCCTGGTTTAGACTTGGTTTAGTCCTGGTTCAGTCCTGGTTTAGTCCTGGTTTAGACCTGGTTTAGTCATGGTTTAGACTTGGTTTAGACCTGGTTTAGTCCTGGTTCAGTCCTGGTTTAGTCCTGGTTCAGTCCTGGTTTAGTCCTGGTTCAGTCCTGGTTTAGTCCTGGTTTAGTCCTGGTTTAGACTTGGTTTAGTCCTGGTTTAGTCCTGGTTTAGTCCTGGTTTAGTCCTGGTTCAGTCCTGGTTTAGTCCTGGTTTAGTCCTGGTTTAGTCCTGGTTTAGTCCTGGTTTAGTCCTGGTTCAGTCCTGGTTTAGTCCTGGTTTAGTCCTGGTTTAGACTTGGTTTAGTCCTGGTTCAGTCCTGGTTTAGTCCTGGTTTAGTCCTGGTTTAGTCCTGGTTCAGTCCTGGTTTAGTCCTGGTTCAGTCCTGGTTCAGTCCTGGTTTAGTCCTGGTTTAGTCCTGGTTTAGACTTGGTTTAGTCCTGGTTCAGTCCTGGTTTAGTCCTGGTTTAGTCCTGGTTTAGTCCTGGTTTAGTCCTGGTTCAGTCCTGGTTTAGTCCTGGTTCAGTCCTGGTTTAGACTTGGTTTAGTCCTGGTTTAGTCCTGGTTTAGTCCTGGTTTAGTCCTGGTTTAGTCCTGGTTTAGTCCTGTTTTAGTCCTGGTTCAGTCCTGGTTTAGTCCTGGTTCAGTCTTGGTTCAGTCCTGGTTTAGACCTGGTTTAGTCCTGGTTTAGTCCTGGTTCAGTCTTGGTTTAGTCCTGGTTTAGACCTGGTTTAGTCCTGGTTTAGTCCTGGTTTAGTCCTGGTTCAGTCTTGGTTCAGTCCTGGTTTAGACCTGGTTTAGTCCTGGTTTAGTCCTGGTTCAGTCCTGGTTTAGTCCTGGTTTAGACCTGGTTTAGTCCTGGTTTAGTCCTGGTTTAGTCCTGGTTCAGTCCTGGTTTAGTCCTGGTTTAGTCCTGGTTTAGTCCTGGTTCAGTCCTGGTTCAGTCCTGGTTTAGACCTGGTTTAGACCTGGTTTAGTCCTGGTTTAGTCCTGATTTAGTCCTGGTTTAGTCCTGGTTTAGTCCTGGTTCAGTCCTGGTTTAGTCCTGGTTTAGTCCTGATTTAGTCCTGGTTTAGTCCTGGTTTAGTCCTGGTTCAGTCCTGGTTTAGTCCTGGTTTAGTCCTGGTTCAGTCCTGGTTCAGTCCTGGTTTAGACCTGGTTTAGACTCGTTCCCTCGGTGTTGTTGAATGTTTTGTGTGTTTTTCCGTTTGAAGCAAATGAACAGAGCATGGATCAGAGAGAGCACAGAGAGGACGGAGCCCCTCCCTCTAAAACCACTCACCCCCCCAAAGCTCAGAGGTACGACACCATCTCTAACTCCACCACTGTTCTCCATGTCAGAGCTCAGACTAAAGCCACTGCTCCATCTGTGTCCACAGACCTGCTCCTGGGACCAGCGGCGAGTCACTCAAGAGTGACAACTCTAAAGATGCAATTATTAACTTTAACAGAGAAGATGGTCCACAGTAAGTCCGACTCACAACACCTCATAACATCACGACTTTATGTTCACAAACATCTGATCTAATGTGGGTGACGTGGTTTAGCTTCGTGGAAACCGTCTGATCTTGCAGCATTAGGAGTCGTTGGCACTTTTTATTGAACCAGTCGCTGCTGTTTGGTCGTGTGCTCCTGGCCTCTGCAGTCGCTGTCGCAGCTCAGGTCGGTTCTGGCCAACACACCACTTCACTGATTGGCCGTGCGGCAACTACAACCTCCGGGGTATTTGTGAACCATGTAGTGACTGTGATCACTGACCTAGTGGCTGGAGAGAAATGAAATTGAGCGGAGGCACCAGGTGGCGCCAGCCTGGCTAGACGTGGTTTTAATGTCCAGGAGCAGTCAACAGGTCACAGAGAATCACATTAAAAACACAATGACACGCAGAAGTCTGTTCTTTGTTCCAGAATGAAACTTTATAAATAAATAAAATGGATGTTTCTTTGTTGAATCTGCTGGTTTGTAGAACCTCCTGAAGTATCTGAGTCCGAACAGCCCCATGAGTTTTACTGTGACTGAAGTGTGTTTTCTTCTGTGGCTCAGGATCCACCAGAAACGTCCTCCGTCTGAACCTGGTCCCAGCTGTGAGTCCCTCAGGAGTGACTGCTCTATGCATGAACCACTGACCTTCAGGACAGAGCTGTGAGTGACGCTGTGTGTGATGGTGCAGGAGATCAGGAGTATCTGGGGATTTAGATCTAGTATACGAGTTATTTAGCGTTTCACAAATTCTGTTCCATTGAAAGTTCTCTGAGTTTTCCGATGTAAAGACTGTAATGTCACTATAATGTATAAGTTAAAGTTTAGAGTGTGAGATTTGTCCAAAACAAAAAGCTCTGATTTCTCATTTAAAGTTAAAGTCCAAATGTATTTTCCTGTTAGTTAAATCCACCAGACTCCAGCACAGAGCCTCCCACAGACGGTCACACCTGTGAGTCCCTCAGGAGTGACCGGTCTATGGGAGAGCAACATGATTTTACCACTGAGTTTCCTCCAGTGTCGAATAAAAGAGTTGAAATGAACCTGAGTGTTTAATGTGTCTCTGTGGCAGAGGGGAGCAGCCGGGTCCTCAGGTCTCCAGTGGTCAGCACCATCAGACACAGCTGGACTCCATATTTAAGGTCTGTCATTCACTAAAGTTTGGAAATGTTCAGATGAACGAGAGCTTGTTCCACACAGATCTGACACTGAGTGCATTTGTGCTGTTTATAATGTGTCTGTTCAGCTTCTGGAGGAGCACATCTTCACTTTGGTCCAGAAGGAGCTGAAGAAGCTCCACAAGGTTCTGAGTACAGATGACCCAGAAGGCTTAGATCCTGTGGAGGATGAGGATGAAGAGCAGAGGAGCTGCAGTGAGGCTGTTCTGAAGATCACACTGAACTTCCTGAGGAGGATGAAGCAGAAGGAGCTGGCTGAGCGTCTGTGGAGCAGTAGGACCATTTAACACATTTAACAAGGTGCTCACAGTCATTTTATCTTCTCTGAGACTCAGGTCTGTGTCTGTGTCTTCATTCAGGGAGTTCTTCTCGAGTTTGTCAGCGTAACCTGAAGTCTGACCTGCAGCAGAAGTTTGAGTGTGTGTTTGAGGGCATCGCTAAAGCAGGAAACTCCACCCTTCTGAATGAGATCTACACAGAGCTCTACATCACAGAGGGAGGGTCTTCAGAGGTCAACCAGGAACATGAGGTCAGACACATGGAAACAGCCTCCAGGACTCCAGGCCCAGCAGAGACGGCCATCACATGTGAAGACATGTTTAAAGGCCCAGCTCCCACACATGGAGCCATCAGAACAGTGCTGACAAAGGGAGTGGCTGGCATCGGGAAAACAGTGCTCACTCAGAAGTTCAGTCTGGACTGGGCTAAAGGTGAAGCCAACCAGGACATACAGCTGCTGTTCCCTGCTCACTTTCAGAGCTCAATGTGCTGAAGGACACAAGCTTCAGCTTGGTGACACTTGTTCGTCACTTCTTTAGTCAAACACCAGCAGATCTCTGCAGCTTTGAAGACCTCCAGGTGCTCTTCATCTTTGACGGTCTGGACGAGTGCAGACCTCCTCTGGACTTCACCAAAACCGAGGTCCTGAGCGACCCCACAGAGTCGGCCTCAGTGCACGTGCTGCTGGTGAACCTCATCAGGGGGAGGCTGCTTCCCTCCGCTCGCCTCTGGATAACCACACGACCCGCCGCGGCCAATCAGATCCCTGCTGAGTGCGTCTCCATGGTGACAGAGGTCAGAGGGTTTACCGACCCGCAGAAGGAGCAGTACTTCAGGAAGAGGTTCAGAGACCAGGCCGACACAATCATCTCCCACATCAAGACGTCCAGAAGCCTCCACATCATGTGCTACCTGCCGATCTTCTGCTGGATCGCTGCCGCAGTCCTGGAGCACATGTTGAGAAACAGAGCGAGAGGAGAGCTGCCCAAGACCCTGACTCAGATGTACATCCACTTCCTGGTGGTTCAGGCCAAAGTCCAGAACATCAAGTATGAAGAAGGATCTGAGACAGACCCACACTGGAGTCCAGAGACCAGGAAGATGGTGGAGTCTCTGGGAAAACTGGCCTTTGAGCAGCTGCAGAAAGGAAACCTGATCTTCTACGAGAGTGACCTGAGCGAGTGTGGGCTGGACGCTGCAGCGGCCTCAGTTTACTCCGGAGTGTTCACACAGGTCTTTAGAGAGGAGCCAGGCCTGTACCAGGACAAGGTCTACTGCTTCATCCATCTGAGTGTGCAGGAGTTTCTGGCTGCTCTTCACGTCCATCAGACCTTCATCCACACTGGGGTCAACCTGCTCTCAGACAAACAAACATCATCATGGACAAAGGTTTTTAGCAGCAAATCAGTGCAGTTTTACCAGACGGCTGTGGACCAGGCCTTACAGAGTCCAAACGGACACCTGGACCTGCTCCTCCGCTTCCTCCTGGGTCTTTCACTGTCGACCAATCAGAGCCGTCTACAAGGTCTGCTGACACAGACAGGAAGTAGCTCCCAGACCAATCAGAAAACAGCTGAGTACATCAAGAAGAAGCTGAGTGAGGATGTGTCTGCAGAGAGGAGCATCAACCTGCTCCACTGTCTGAATGAACTGAATGATCGTTCTCTGGTGGAGCAGGTCCAACAGTACCTGAGTTCAGGACGTCTGTCTGAAGGTGGACTGTCTCCTGCTCAGTGGTCAGCTCTGGCCTTCATCTTACTGTCATCAGAAGATCTGGAGCAGTTTGATCTGAAGAAATACTGTGCTTCAGAGGAGGTTCTCCTGAGGCTGCTGCCAGTGGTCAAGGCCTCCAACAAAGCTCTGTGAGTACCTTTGTTTAACAGAGGACAGTTTGGTTCAACTTCTGCATAAACTATGTTTTCTGTCTCCAGACTGAGCGGCTGTGACCTGTCAGAGAGAAGCTGTGAAGCTCTGTCCTCAGTCCTCAGCTCCCAGTCCTCTAGTCTGACAGTCCTGGACCTCAGTCTCAATGACCTGAAGGACTCAGGGCTGAAGATGTTGTGTGTTGGACTGAAGAGTCCTCAGTGTAAACTGGAACAGCTCAGGTCAGAGGGGTTCATATTCTTCACTATTATTCCAGAACCTGTTGGTATTTGCATTGGAAAAGAACATTTGATAAAGTCCCATAAAGATCTGGGACTTGTTGTTTGTCTCATTTGGGTTGAATGTTCCTCATGAATGTTCCTGATTCCAATAATCTGTGTCCTCAGACTGTCAGGGTGTCTGCTCTCAGAGGAAGGCTGTGCTTCTCTGGCCTCAGCTCTGAGGTCCAACCCCTCCCATCTGATAGAACTGGACCTCAGCTACAACCATCCAGGAGACACAGGAGTAAAGCTCCTGTGTGCTCTACAGGAGGAGCCCCACTGCACACTGGACACTCTCAGGTATGGACCTGCTCCTGCTCCACACTGAACCTCAGAAATGACAGTGGAATGAATAAAAACAGACTTCAGAAGCACCAGAGGCCTGAGCAGCACAGACTGAGGACAGAGTTGGGCTCAAAATAACACATTTTAATGTCACATGGAGTGAAAATGCTCTGAGACAAACTCTGATGTTTCCTTCAGACTGAGACCTGCTGGAGAACGATGGCTGAATCCAATCCGGAGATGTAAGTCTGACTGAACCCATTTAACTCTGGTCACTTTTATGACTTTATTTGTCTCACACAAACCGTCTGTCAGCATTTTATGACACAACCGGGTCATTTTTGAGGGTTACAGCATTTCCTTTTTGAGCGACTTCAAACACTGTTGTGATGTAGAGAGTTTCAGGGGAATCATCTGGACACTGTTTTTACAATCGAAGGAGGATTTATTTGTAGAACACAATTCATACACAGAGTATCATCACAGTAAATAAATGAAAGCATCAGAAGTGGTGGAGCCACAGACACAGGCTCAGCTGTTGGCCTCAGGACTGTCTCCACCACAAGTGTCTGTGGATTCACATGGACACGTTTAAAGAAGGAATAATGCAAAA
Organism: Odontamblyopus lacepedii; assembly: GCA_034769755.1. Taxonomy (NCBI): domain Eukaryota; kingdom Metazoa; phylum Chordata; class Actinopteri; order Gobiiformes; family Gobiidae; genus Odontamblyopus; species Odontamblyopus lacepedii. Next base: position 1,897,604 of record CM068351.1, read on the forward strand.
GCTGCTCAGCTGCAGTACGAGGCTCCGCCCTCAGGCTCCCGCACGACAATATTCCATAAAAACACAAAAACACGACACAAAACTGAACAGCGACTGGACAAACCTGATGTGCTGCAGGAGTTTCATTAGTGCGACTCTGAGTGTGTGTGTGTGTCTGAAGGGGGAGCGGCTCAGCACACAGAGGTGAGTGTGTGTGTGTGTGTGTCTGAAGGGGGAGCGGCTCAGCACACAGAGGTGAGTGTGTGTGTGTGTCTGAAGGGGGAGCGGCTCAGCACACAGAGGTGAGTGTGTGTGTGTGTCTGAAGGGGGAGCGGCTCAGCACAGAGGTGAGTGTGTGTGTGTGTCTGAAGGGGGAGCGGCTCAGCACAGAGAGGTGAGTGTGTGTGTGTCTGAAGGGGGAGCGGCTCAGCACAGAGGTGAGTGTGTGTGTGTGTCTGAAGGGGGAGCGGCTCAGCACAGAGAGGTGAGTGTGTGTGTGTGTCTGAAGGGGGAGCAGCTCAGCACACAGAGGTGAGTGTGTGTGTGTGTCTGAAGGGGGAGCAGCTCAGCACACAGAGGTGAGTGTGTGTGTGTGTCTGAAGGGGGAGCGGCTCAGCACACAGAGGTGAGTGTGTGTGTGTGTCTGAAGGGGGAGCGGCTCAGCACACAGAGGTGAGTGTGTCTCATGTTGACAGTGGACGGGGGACTAACTGCTGCTGTGTTGTGTCTTCTCTCCATCAGATTTCTGTGATCTCACTCTGGATCCAAACACAGCTCACAGAAAACTCCAACTGTCCAACAACAACAAGAAGGTGACACGTGTGATACAGGAGCAGCCGTATCCAGATCATCAGGACAGATTTGAGCGCTGGCCTCAGATCCTGTGTTCCTCTGGTCTGACTGGTCGCTGTTACTGGGAGGTCCAGTGGAGTGGACTGGTTTCTATATCAGTGTGTGACAGAAGAATCAGAAGGAAAGGAGACGGTGCTGACAGTTTGTTTGGACACAATGATCACTCCTGGAGTCTGTTCTGTTCTGAAGATGGTTTCTCTGTTTGGCATAATAACAAACGAACTGACCTCCCTCAGCCCTGGTCCTCCTCTTCTGGGACAGTGGCAGTGTTTGTGGACTGTCCTGCTCACTCTGTGTCCTTCTACACAGTCTC
>CM068351.1:1911247-1933747 GCA_034769755.1 Odontamblyopus lacepedii
CGCTTCCCTCGGGATTTAGAACTTGACACTAACGCGATGAAACCAAAGCACCAAACACGGAACTATAAATGTATTTTATTATGATTATTCTTTATTTTTGTTCTTCAGCGTCCGTCAGGCTTTAATAGAGTTTAAAAGGAGTTTGCGGGAGTTTAAAATAGTCCAAACATGTGTCCATTCCTCTCGGGGCTCGGCTCATTCTTCACGACATTTGGAGACAAAACGCGTAATTTGAGCCTAAAAATAGTGAAGAATAAAAGAGACTAAGTTTAGACCTGGTTTAGGCGGAATACTGGTCTAAATCCTGGTCTAGTCCTGGTTTAGTCCTGGTTTAGACCTGGTTTAATCCCGGGTTAGTCCTGGTTTAGTCCTGGTTTAGACCTGGTTTAATCCCGGGTTAGTCCTGGTTTAGTCCTGATTTTTTGTAATTTTTATTTTTTAAATTTTCAAATTATACACAATAAAACAAAAGGGGAAAAAAAGGGGGAAAAACAGACAAAAAAACAACAACAACAATATATAAACAAAGAGGGGAAGAGTGCCATTACAGACGTTCATTGGAAAATCAGTCAAAATGTGTTTTCAGTTGAAGTCCGACCTGACAGGTTCCACAGACTCAGTCCATTTTGTCCATGTTTCGTAAAAGGAGTCTCTCTGGGTCTGAAGGGTGAAAGAAGCTTTTCCATCACATAGATTTCGTAAACTATCTCTATCCACTCTTCTATTGATGGGGGGTCCGCCCGCAACCATTTTCTTGTGATAGCTTTTTTGCTTGCCACAAGTAGGATTGCTAATAATTTTTTGTTATTATTTCTCCAATTTTGGACGTTGACATCTCCGAAGTATAAACACTCAAAAGTAAACCTCAATTTAGTCCCAAAGATATGATTTATATGAGTCCACATCTGCGACCAATATGATTTCAGAGTGGTGCAATCCCCAAACATGTGGTCGTGGTTAGCCCCAGTTGAGCCGCAGAGCCTCCAACATAAATCCCCACTCCCTTGGTGTCTTTTTTGAATGGGTGTAATAAAGAATCTTACAATATTCTTCCATCCAAACTCTCGCCATGTATTGGATAAAGTCGTCTTCCATTGTAGTTGACAGATTCTTTCCCAACTTTCATTTGAAATGCTCAGACCACCTTCCATTTCCCACCTTGTCTTAATGTATTCTGTGTTACCTTCTTTACCTTGTTGAATTGCTTTATACAATTTGGATGTTATATTACTCTGTGACATTGATTTTGTTATTGTCAGAACAGTCCATATGAATCCCAAATCGCCGTTTTCCCATATACCTTTCATATTTTGGTCAAAATGGGGTCTAATTTGTAAATATCTGTAAAACTCTTCCTGGTCTAATCCATTTTTTCCCCTTAATTTTTCGAAACTCAAAAATCCCCCCTTGTGGATAAAAGAGTGATATGATGTCAGACCCTTTGATATCCAGGCTTTAAACCTATTGTCTTGGGTATTTGGTGGGAAATCAGAGTCGTCGGCTTTGTCCATCTTAATATTTTTGATATTTTCTCCAGTCTGCAAATTTTAAGAACTCCATCCCAACTTTTCAGAAGGGATTCATATAGAAAATCATCTGATATGTTAAGCTTGTTTTGTAGTTTTTTATCAACCAATATTGTCATAATTGGAATATTTTCAAACTCAATGTTTTCTATTTCTTTCCAGCAGAAGAGGCTGGTGAGCATAAACTTATCAAAGGTCTGAGTTGAGCCGCATAGTAATAATCCTGAAGGCACGGGAGACCGAGCCCTCCCCTCTCCTTCCTCAACTGTAACGTTTTGTATTTAATTCTAGCCCTTTTATTTTGCCAAATATATTTACCCAACATTCTGTCCCGTCCATTAAAGTATCTCTGTGGTAAACAATGAAATAAATACAGCAAACGTGGGAGAATATTCATCCTAATTGATTCCACTCGGGAGTGTAAGCTCAGAAAGGGGATCGTGCTCCACCTTTGTAAATCTGTTTTAATTTTTGAGGTTAATGGATCATAATTTGCCTGAAAAAGTTTAGACGGATCTCTTGTCAAAACAACCCCTACATATTTGATGCTATTTGAGTCCCATTTCCATTTCTATGTGTTTTTTATCCTGATTGGCGGCTTGTAGTTAATTTTCAGCACCTGAGTTTTGTTTACATTGATTTTGTCCCCTGAAAGAGAACCATATTTATCCAACACCTGCATCAGTTTTGGTCGAGACTGTGAGGGTTCAGTCAGAAATGACAATATATCATCCGCAAATAAAGCTAATTTTTGTTCGCCTGATTTAAGAGTCACTCCTTTAATTTCTGTGCTTTGTCTTATAAATTGGCTTAACGGCTCAATAAATAAAGCAAATAAGAGTGCCGATGCTCCACACCCTTGTCGGGTCCCCCGTTCCAAAATGATAGGCTTAGTCAAGTCCCCGTTAATTTTTATTCTTGCAGTTGGCCTGTTGTACAGAGCAGCAACTGTGTCAATAATATTAGGATCAAAGCCAAATTTAGCCATTACTTTGTATACAAATTCCCATCGTACCGAGTCGAACGCCTTCTCAGCATCTAAACTGATCCTGAGCGTTTTCAAGTTATATTTACTGACATGTTTCAGAATTAGTCATGCTTTTCGAATGTTATCCTGAGTTTGTCTTTGTCTAATGAATCCAGTCTGCTCTTTATTAATGAGTTCTGGAAGAATTGTTTCCAATCTTTTACATAGTTCAGAAGTGAAAATCTTGTAATCGATGTTAAGCTTCCGGGACGATAACTCCCACAGTCTAGTTTGTCTTTATTTTCCTCAGGGATTATAGAAATTATGGCTTCTTTCCAAGACGGGGGTAAACTTTTCTTTTCCATAATCCAGTTAAAAGTTTTTCCTAATGTTGACACTAGGTTTTCTTGCATTGCTTTACACCACTCTGAATTATACCCGTCTGCCCCTGGACTTTTACAGTTTTTTAATCTTTTAATTGATGCTAAAACTTCTTCTTTAGTGATTTTTGAAGTCAGTCTCTTGTTTTGATCATCTGAGACTTTAGGTAAGTCTAGAGGCAACAAAAATTGGTCAATTTCTTCACCATTTCCTAATTGAGGCTGAGAGTCTAATGTTCTGTAGTCTCCTCAAAGCGTTCTTGTATTTTGTCCAGGCGGTTCTCTATTCTATTAGTCACTGGATCTCTGATTTTGTGAATTGTCCTCTCTGCCTCTTGTTTTCTCAGTCTATAAGAGAGCAGCTTGAACACTTCCCCCCTGTATCGTAGTATCGTTGTTTTGTAAAAAGGAGCTTCTTTTGAATTTCTTGTGTGTTTATAGCATCTATTTCCCCCTTCACTTCCTTTATTTTCATTTTAATTGAATTTTGGAAAGAAATAGAGTGTTCTTTAATTAGTTCTTTAAGCTTAACTTCTAGTGCTGCAATTTTTGTATTTTACGTTTCTTTAGTGTGGCCGAAACTGCTATTATTTTGCCCCGAATTACAGCTTTTAATGCGTCCCTTAGTATGGTAGGAGAGACCTCATCACTGTCATTATCCTCCAGGTAAAATTGAATATCGTTTTTCAGAGTGTTTTTAATATCGCGATCATTCAAGATGTTTGAATTTAATTTCCAGACAGTGGATTTTATTTTGTCATTAATGTTAAGTGTTAAATATACAGGTTCATGATCTGATATCGCACAAGTGCCAATCTCGCACCTCACAGCTCTATGTACATCATTGATGAACATTAAGAAGAAGTCTATTCGAGAGTAAACATTGTGAGCGGAGGAATAGTGTGTATAGTCTCGCACTGTGTGGTTATGCTTCCTCCATATGTCAATTATTCCAAGCTCCTCCATAAAATGGTTCATTTTTTTACTGATACTTTTAGCATCTGATCTTCCATTAGAACTATCCATTCTAGGGTGCAATCTAATGTTGAAATCACCCCCGCATAATGGAATGCCTTGGCATTTAGTTGTCAGTGTTTCAAGTATATGTTTATAAAATGACCAGTCACTGCCAGGGGGCATGTACACATTTAACAGACTCACCAGAGTACCGTCCAATTTACCAATAACCAAGATATATCTGCCCTCCTTATCCTTATGTTCAGCTATGTGTTCAAAATTTAGCCCCTTAGACAACAAAATTGCCACTCCCCTACGTCTGAACTGTGAGAGGAGAAATATACCCTAGAGGATCCCATTTTGTTCAATTTTGCATGTTCACCATCACTCAGGTGAGTTTCCTGAATAAACGCCACCTGGACTTTATCCCTTTTCAATTGTGACAACATGTTTGATCTCTTAATTGGGTTGAGTGTGCCATTTATGTGAAGTGAAATAAATTTTACAAAGTGTGTCGACATCTGACTGTATTAACAATTAATAACCTCTTTAAGCGAGGCCCCTCCTCTCTGCAGAACAACAGAGTATAAATCACAACAACACAAACTGAACAGAAGTGAACATGACTCCCTGTGTTGGGGTCAATGAAACAGACCCTCTTGTGTCCCAGGGGGCGCTTCAAGGCAAATGCCCTCCTCCTATCGGCAGTGTAGGGGATCCTTGCGGCTATGACAGTATTATGAAAGCTCTCGTTGTGGAACCCTAACTATTTCAGTAGTTTTACTCACCCAGTCATCTCAGTCTAATGCTTTTCAATCAAAGGGAAAGAAACTCGAACCCTCCCGGTCTTGAGCTTTTATTCCGCGCTTGGCCCAGGGGACGTTCTCCGGAACGCGCGCAGCTTCTCCTTGTAGCTGATGTCTCGCTCCGGATCAGGTGCCCCCCTCCTTGGGCGTCGGTCCACGGGGGTCCAGGTCAGCTGTTGGATCCGTTCTGTCAGTGATGTCGGTGTCGGTATGAGCTTGACTGCATATCCCCGTTTCACGAGATCCTCAGCCGCCTCCGCTGCCGTGTCGTAAGTTTTGGATCCATCGCTGTGTTTCACTCGCAGCCGCGCGGGAAGAGCGTCTGGAACCGGACGTCTTTCTCTTTTAACACTTTACGGATCTCTGCGTATTCTCTCCTCTTTCCAATAATGGCAGGGGGAAAGTCCTGGTCCAGAGTAACTTGTTTGTCTTTCCACTTGAAGCCTTTCATTTGCCAGGACTTGCGAAGGACCATCTCCTTAGTCCGAAAGCTTAAGAACTTGACTATAATAGAGCGAGGGGGAGCGTTCGGCGGAGGAGGTGGTCCCAGGGACCGATGTGCTCTTTCGATGTGTAATTCCAGGGCATTTGGCAGCTGAAGACCCTCACGAAGCAGTTTTTCAACAAATATGACCATCTCTGTCTCCTCCTTCTCCGCGTTCTCGTTGATCCCGTATATTCTCACATTTTCGCGTCTTCCTCGGGCCTGGATGTCAACTAGCTGCTCCTCCAGCTTTGAGCATAGTTTTAGCCAGCGGCTACATCTTCAGATGTTTGAACTCGCTCTTCGACTGTTTCAATACGACTTTCGGCTTTCTCTAGTCTATTATTGATTGAAGAGAGGTCTCGTTTTAGCTCTTCGAATTGGTCCCTGCTTTTCTGTCGAAACTGTTTCAGCTCGCGTAAGATCTCGGAGTCCGCCATCTCGCCAAGCAGATGTTAGTTAGCCTGTAGTTAGCTTTGACCGCGGGTCCCAGAACTTGCGTCTCCCTCTCTTTTTTTGGGGTGAAATAGTTCGCGGTGACGTCTGGCCTCCTCTTTATGCTTCAGACATGTATTATTTCTCTTCTGAATAGGCCTTTCGTTATGATTTCTCGGGTTCGGTCGGGAGCCCTCTTACTGAGCTGCCAGCGTCTCGGTGTTCCAACCGGAAGTCCCTTAGTCCTGATTTTGTCCTGGTTTAGACTTGGTTTAGTCCTGGTTCGGTCCTGGTTTAGTCCTGGTTTAGTCCTGGTTTAATCCTGGTTTTGACTTGGTTTAGACCTGGTTTAGTCCTGGTTTAGTCCTGGTTTAGTCCTGGTTCAGTCATGGTTCAGTCCTGGTTTAATCCTGGTTTAATCCTGGTTTTGACTTGGTTTAGACCTGGTTTAGTCCTGGTTTAGACCTGGTTTAGTCCTGGTTTAATCCTGGTTTAGACCTGGTTTAGTCCTGGTTTAGTCCTGGTTTAGACCTGGTTTAGTCCAGGTTTAGACCTGGTTCAGTCCTGGTTTAGTCCTGGTTCAGTCCTGGTTTAGTCCTGGTTTAATCCTGGTTTAGACCTGGTTTAATCCTGGTTTTGACTTGGTTTAGACCTGGTTTAGTCCTGGTTTAGTCCTGGTTCGGTCCTGGTTTAGTCCTGGTTTAGTCCTGGTTTAATCCTGGTTTTGACTTGGTTTAGACCTGGTTTAGTCCTGGTTTAGTCCTGGTTTAGTCCTGGTTCAGTCATGGTTCAGTCCTGGTTTAATCCTGGTTTAATCCTGGTTTTGACTTGGTTTAGACCTGGTTTAGTCCTGGTTTAGACCTGGTTTAGTCCTGGTTTAATCCTGGTTTAGACCTGGTTTAGTCCTGGTTTAGTCCTGGTTTAGACCTGGTTTAGTCCAGGTTTAGACCTGGTTCAGTCCTGGTTTAGTCCTGGTTTAATCCTGGTTTAGACCTGGTTTAGTCCTGGTTTTGTCCTGGTTTAGACTTGCTTTAGACCTGGTTCAGTTCTGGTTTAGACCTGGTTGAGTTCTGGTTTAGACCTGGTTCAGTTCTGGTTTAGTCCTGGTTTAGACCTGGTTCAGTACTGGTTTAGTCCTGGTTTAGTCCTGGTTTAGTCCTGGTTTAGACCTGGTTCAGTTCTGGTTTAGTCCTGGTTCAGTCCTGGTTTAGTCCTGGTTTAGTCCTGGTTTAGTCCTGGTTTAGTCCTGGTTTAGACTTGGTTTAGTCCTGGTTTAGTCCTGGTTTAGTCCTGGTTTAGACTTGGTTTAGACCTGGTTTAGTCCTGGTTTTGTCCTGGTTTAGACTTGGTTTAGACCTGGTTCAGTTCTGGTTTAGACCTGGTTCAGTTCTGGTTTAGTCCTGGTTTAGACCTGGTTCAGTTCTGGTTTAGTCCTGGTTTAGACCTGGTTCAGTACTGGTTTAGTCCTGGTTTAGTCCTGGTTTAGTCCTGGTTTAGACCTGGTTCAGTTCTGGTTTAGTCCTGGTTCAGTCCTGGTTTAGTCCTGGTTTAGTCCTGGTTTAGTCCTGGTTTAGTCCTGGTTTAGACTTGGTTTAGTCCTGGTTTAGTCCTGGTTTAGTCCTGGTTTAGTCCTGGTTTAGACTTGGTTTAGACCTGGTTTAGTCCTGGTTTTGTCCTGGTTTAGACTTGGTTTAGACCTGGTTCAGTTCTGGTTTAGACCTGGTTCAGTTCTGGTTTAGTCCTGGTTTAGACCTGGTTCAGTTCTGGTTTAGTCCTGGTTTAGACTTGGTTTAGACCTGGTTTAGTCCTGGTTTTGTCCTGGTTTAGACTTGGTTTAGACCTGGTTCAGTTCTGGTTTAGACCTGGTTCAGTTCTGGTTTAGTCCTGGTTTAGACCTGGTTCAGTTCTGGTTTAGTCCTGGTTTAGTCCTGGTTTAGACTTGGTTTAGACCTGGTTTAGTCCTGGTTTAGACCTGGTTTAGTCCTGGTTTAGTCCTGGTTTAGACCTGGTTTAGTCCTGGTTTAGTCCTGGTTTAGTCCTGGTTTAGACCTGGTTTAGTCCTGGTTTTGTCCTGGTTTAGACTTGGTTTAGACCTGGTTCAGTTCTGGTTTAGACCTGGTTCAGTTCTGGTTTAGACCTGGTTCAGTTCTGGTTTAGTCCTGGTTTAGACCTGGTTCAGTTCTGGTTTAGTCCTGGTTTAGACTTGGTTTAGACCTGGTTCAGTTCTGGTTTAGACCTGGTTCAGTTCTGGTTTAGACCTGGTTCAGTTCTGGTTTAGTCCTGGTTTAGACCTGGTTTAGTCCTGGTTTAGTCCTGGTTTAGACTTGGTTTAGACCTGGTTCAGTTCTGGTTTAGACCTGGTTCAGTTCTGGTTTAGTCCTGGTTTAGACTTGGTTTAGACCTGGTTTAGTCCTGGTTTTGTCCTGGTTTAGACTTGGTTTAGACCTGGTTCAGTTCTGGTTTAGACCTGGTTCAGTTCTGGTTTAGTCCTGGTTTAGACCTGGTTCAGTTCTGGTTTAGTCCTGGTTTAGTCCTGGTTTAGACTTGGTTTAGACCTGGTTTAGTCCTGGTTTAGACCTGGTTTAGTCCTGGTTTAGTCCTGGTTTAGACCTGGTTTAGTCCTGGTTTAGTCCTGGTTTAGACTTGGTTTAGACCTGGTTTAGTCCTGGTTTAGTCCTGGTTTAGACCTGGTTTAGTCCTGGTTTAGTCCTGGTTTAGACCTGGTTTAGTCCTGGTTTTGTCCTGGTTTAGACTTGGTTTAGACCTGGTTCAGTTCTGGTTTAGACCTGGTTCAGTTCTGGTTTAGACCTGGTTCAGTTCTGGTTTAGTCCTGGTTTAGACCTGGTTTAGTCCTGGTTTAGTCCTGGTTTAGACTTGGTTTAGACCTGGTTCAGTTCTGGTTTAGACCTGGTTCAGTTCTGGTTTAGACCTGGTTCAGTTCTGGTTTAGTCCTGGTTTAGACCTGGTTCAGTTCTGGTTTAGTCCTGGTTTAGTCCTGGTTTAGACTTGGTTTAGACCTGGTTTAGTCCTGGTTTAGACCTGGTTTAGTCCTGGTTTAGACCTGGTTCAGTTCTGGTTTAGACCTGGTTCAGTTCTGGTTTAGACCTGGTTCAGTTCTGGTTTAGTCCTGGTTTAGACCTGGTTTAGTCCTGGTTTAGTCCTGGTTTAGACTTGGTTTAGACCTGGTTCAGTTCTGGTTTAGACCTGGTTCAGTTCTGGTTTAGACCTGGTTCAGTTCTGGTTTAGTCCTGGTTTAGACCTGGTTCAGTTCTGGTTTAGTCCTGGTTTAGTCCTGGTTTAGACTTGGTTTAGACCTGGTTTAGTCCTGGTTTAGACCTGGTTTAGTCCTGGTTTAGACCTGGTTCAGTTCTGGTTTAGTCCTGGTTTAGTCCTGGTTTAGACTTGGTTTAGACCTGGTTCAGTTCTGATTTAGACCTGGTTCAGTTCTGGTTTAGACCTGGTTCAGTTCTGGTTTAGTCCTGGTTTAGACCTGGTTCAGTACTGGTTTAGTCCTGGTTTAGTCCTGGTTTAGACTTGGTTTAGACCTGGTTCAGTTCTGGTTTAGACCTGGTTCAGTTCTGGTTTAGTCCTGGTTTAGACCTGGTTCAGTTCTGGTTTAGTCCTGGTTTAGTCCTGGTTTAGACTTGGTTTAGACCTGGTTTAGTCCTGGTTTAGACCTGGTTTAGTCCTGGTTTAGTCCTGGTTTAGACCTGGTTTAGTCCTGGTTTAGTCCTGGTTTAGACTTGGTTTAGACCTGGTTTTGTCCTGGTTTAGACTTGGTTTAGACCTGGTTCAGTTCTGGTTTAGACCTGGTTCAGTTCTGGTTTAGACCTGGTTCAGTTCTGGTTTAGTCCTGGTTTAGTCCTGGTTTAGTCCTTGTTTAGTCCTGGTTTAGTCCTGGTTTAGACCTGGTTTAGACCTGGTTTAGACCTGGTTTAGACCTGGTTTAGTCCTGGTTTAGTCCTGGTTTAGACCTGGTTTAATCCTGGTTTAGACCTGATTTAGTCCTGGTTTAGTCCTGGTTTAGTCCTGGTTTAGACCTGGTTTAGACCTGGTTTAGTCCTGGTTTAGACCTGGTTTAGACCTGGTTTAGTCCTGGTTTAGTCCTGGTTTAGTCCTGGTTTAGTCCTGGTTTAGTTCTGGTTTAGACCTGGTTTAATCCTGGTTTAGACCTGATTTAGACCTGGTTTAGTTCTGGTTTAGTCCTGGTTTAGTCCTGGTTTAGTCCTGGTTTAGTCCTGGTTTAGGCCTGGTTTAGACCTGGTTTAGTCCTGGTTTAGACCTGGTTTAGACCTGGTTTAGTCCTGATTTAGTCCTGGTTTAGTCCTGATTTAGTCCTGGTTTAGTCCTGGTTTAGTCTGAGCAGGACTGAACCGGACGAATGAGCTGAGGTTTGGAATTTACAGAGAGAAAGTCCTGGTTCAGTCCTGGTTTAGTCCTGGTTCAGTCCTGGTTTAGTCCTGGTTCAGTCTTGGTTCAGTCCTGGTTTAGTCCTGGTTCAGTCTTGGTTCAGTCCTGGTTTAGACCTGGTTTAGTCCTGGTTTAGTCCTGGTTCAGTCTTGGTTTAGTCCTGGTTTAGACCTGGTTTAGTCCTGGTTTAGTCCTGGTTTAGTCCTGGTTCAGTCTTGGTTCAGTCCTGGTTTAGACCTGGTTTAGTCCTGGTTTAGTCCTGGTTCAGTCCTGGTTTAGTCCTGGTTTAGACCTGGTTTAGTCCTGGTTTAGTCCTGTTTTAGTCCTGGTTCAGTCCTGGTTCAGTCCTGGTTTAGTCCTGGTTCAGTCCTGGTTCAGTCCTGGTTCAGTCCTGGTTCAGTCCTGGTTCAGTCCTGGTTTAGTCCTGGTTCAGTCCTGGTTCAGTCCTGGTTCAGTCCTGGTTTAGTCCTGGTTTAGTCCTGGTTCAGTCCTGGTTCAGTCCTGGTTCAGTCCTGGTTCAGTCCTGGTTTAGACCTGGTTTAGACCTGGTTTAGACCTGGTTTAGACCTGGTTTAGACTCGTTCCCTCGGTGTTGTTGAATGTTTTGTGTGTTTTTCCGTTTGAAGCAAATGAACAGAGCATGGATCAGAGAGAGCACAGAGAGGACGGAGCCCCTCCCTCTAAAACCACTCACCCCCCCAAAGCTCAGAGGTACGACACCATCTCTAACTCCACCACTGTTCTCCATGTCAGAGCTCAGACTAAAGCCACTGCTCCATCTGTGTCCACAGACCTGCTCCTGGGACCAGCGGCGAGTCACTCAAGAGTGACAACTCTAAAGATGCAATTATTAACTTTAAAAGAGAAGATGGTCCACAGTAAGTCCGACTCACAACACCTCATAACATCACGACTTTATGTTCACAAACATCTGATCTAATGTGGGTGACGTGGTTTAGCTTCGTGGAAACCGTCTGATCTTGCAGCATTAGGAGTCGTTGGCACTTTTTATTGAACCAGTCGCTGCTGTTTGGTCGTGTGCTCCTGGCCTCTGCAGTCGCTGTCGCAGCTCAGGTCGGTTCTGGCCAACACACCACTTCACTGATTGGCCGTGCGGCAACTACAACTTCCGGGGTATTTGTGAACCGTGTAGTGACTGTGATCACTGACCTAGTGGCTGAAGAGAAATGAAATTGAGCGGAGGCACCAGGTGGCGCCAGCCTGGCTAGACGTGGTTTTAATGTCCAGGAGCAGTCAACAGGTCACAGAGAATCACATTAAAAACACAATGACACGCAGAAGTCTGTTCTTTGTTCCAGAATGAAAACTTTATAAATAAATAAAATGGATGTTTCTTTGTTGAATCTGCTGGTTTGTAGAACCTCCTGAAGTATCTGAGTCCGAACAGCCCCATGAGTTTTACTGTGACTGAAGTGTGTTTTCTTCTGTGGCTCAGGATCCACCAGAAACGTCCTCCGTCTGAACCTGGTCCCAGCTGTGAGTCCCTCAGGAGTGACTGCTCTATGTATGAACCACTGACCTTCAGGAGAGAGCTGTGAGTGACGCTGTGTGTGATGGTGCAGGAGATCAGGAGTATCTGGGGATTTAGATCTAGTATACGAGTTATTTAGCGTTTCACAAATTCTGTTCCATTGAAAGTTCTCTGAGTTTTCCGATGTAAAGACTATAATGTCACTATAATGTATAAGTTAAAGTTTAGAGTGTGAGATTTGTCCAAAACAAAAAGCTCTGATTTCTCATTTAAAGTTAAAGTCCAAATGTATTTTCCTGTTAGTTAAATCCACCAGACTCCAGCACAGAGCCTCCCACAGACGGTCACACCTGTGAGTCCCTCAGGAGTGACCGGTCTATGGAAGAGCAACATGATTTTACCACTGAGTTTCCTCCAGTGTCGAATAAAACAGTTGAAATGAACCTGAGTGTTTAATGTGTCTCTGTGGCAGAGGGGAGCAGCCGGGTCCTCAGGTCTCCAGTGGTCAGCACCATCAGACACAGCTGGACTCCATATTTAAGGTCTGTCATTCACTAAAGTTTGGAAATGTTCAGATGAACGAGAGCTTGTTCCACACAGATCTGACACAGTGCATTTGTGCTGTTTATAATGTGTCTGTTCAGCTTCTGGAGGAGCACATCTTCACTTTGGTCCAGAAGGAGCTGAAGAAGCTCCACAAGGTTCTGAGTACAGATGACCCAGAAGGCTTAGATCCTGTGGAGGATGAGGATGAAGAGCAGAGGAGCTGCAGTGAGGCTGTTCTGAAGATCACACTGAACTTCCTGAGGAGGATGAAGCAGAAGGAGCTGGCTGAGCGTCTGTGGAGCAGTAGGACCATTTAACACATTTAACAAGCTGCTCACAGTCATTTTATCTTCTCTGAGACTCAGCTCTGTGTCTGTGTCTTCATTCAGGGAGTTCTTCTGGAGTTTATCGGCGTAACCTGAAGTCTGACCTGCAGCAGAAGTTTGAGTGTGTGTTTGAGGGCATCGCTAAAGCAGGAAACTCCACCCTTCTGAATGAGATCTACACAGAGCTCTACATCACAGAGGGAGGGTCTTCAGAGGTCAACCAGGAACATGAGGTCAGACACATGGAAACAGCCTCCAGGACTCCAGGCCCAGCAGAGACGGCCATCACATGTGAAGACATGTTTAAAGGCCCAGCTCACACACATGGAGCCATCAGAACAGTGCTGACAAAGGGAGTGGCTGGCATCGGGAAAACAGTGCTCACTCAGAAGTTCAGTCTGGACTGGGCTAAAGGTGAAGCCAACCAGGACATAGAGCTGCTGTTCCCGTTCACTTTCAGAGCGCTCAATGTGCTGAAGGACACAAGCTTCAGCTTGGTGACACTTGTTCGTCACTTCTTTAGTCAAACACCAGCAGATCTCTGCAGCTTTGAAGACCTCCAGGTGCTCTTCATCTTTGACGGTCTGGACGAGTGCAGACCTCCTCTGGACTTCACCAAAACCGAGGTCCTGAGCGACCCCACAGAGTCGGCCTCAGTGCACGTGCTGCTGGTGAACCTCATCACGGGGAGGCTGCTTCCCTCCGCTCGCCTCTGGATAACCACACGACCCGCCGCGGCCAATCAGATCCCTGCTGAGTGCGTCTCCATGGTGACAGAGGTCAGAGGGTTCACCGACCCACAGAAGGAGCAGTACTTCAGGAAGAGGTTCAGAGACCAGGCCGACACAATCATCTCCCACATCAAGACGTCCAGAAGCCTCCACATCATGTGCTACCTGCCGATCTTCTGCTGGATCGCTGCCGCAGTCCTGGAGCACATGTTGAGAAGCAGAGCGAGAGGAGAGCTGCCCAAGACCCTGACTCAGATGTACATCCACTTCCTGGTGGTTCAGGCCAAAGTCTGGAACATCAAGTATGAAGAAGGATCTGAGACAGACCCACACTGGAGTCCAGAGACCAGGAAGATGGTGGAGTCTCTGGGAAAAGTGGCCTTTGAGCAGCTGCAGAAAGGAAACCTGATCTTCTACGAGAGTGACCTGAGCGAGTGTGGGCTGGACGCTGCAGCGGCCTCAGTTTACTCCGGAGTGTTCACACAGGTCTTTAGAGAGGAGCCAGGCCTGTACCAGGACAAGGTCTACTGCTTCATCCATCTGAGTGTGCAGGAGTTTCTGGCTGCTCTTCACGTCCATCAGACCTTCTTCAGCTCTGGGATCAACCTGCTCTCAGACAAACAAACATCATCATGGACAAAGGTTTTTAGCAGCAAATCAGTGCAGTTTTACCAGACGGCTGTGGACCAGGCCTTACAGAGTCCAAACGGACACCTGGACCTGCTCCTCCGCTTCCTCCTGGGTCTTTCACTGTCGACCAATCAGAGCCTTCTACAAGGTCTGCTGACACAGACAGGAAGTAGCTCCCAGACCAGTGAGGAAACAGCTGAGTACATCAAGAAGAAGCTGAGTGAGGATGTGTCTGCAGAGAGGAGCATCAACCTGCTCCACTGTCTGAATGAACTGAATGATCGTTCTCTGGTGGAGCAGGTCCAACAGGTCCTGAGTTCAGGATGTCTGTCTGAAGGTGGACTGTCTCCTGCTCAGTGGTCAGCTCTGGCCTTCATCTTACTGTCATCAGAAGATCTGGAGCAGTTTGATCTGAAGAAATACTGTGCTTCAGAGGAGGTTCTCCTGAGGCTGCTGCCAGTGGTCAGGGCCTCCAACAAAGCTCTGTGAGTAACCTTTGTTTAACAGGATGGTTTGATTCAACTTCTGCATAAACTATGTTTTCTGTCTCCAGACTGAGCGGCTGTGACCTGTCAGAGAGAAGCTGTGAAGCTTTGTCCTCAGTCCTCAGCTCCCAGTCCTCTAGTCTGACAGTCCTGGACCTCAGTCTCAATGACCTGAAGGACTCAGGGCTGAAGATGTTGTGTGTTGGACTGAAGAGTCCTCAGTGTAAACTGGAACAGCTCAGGTCAGAATTATACAGACATTTTTTACCCTAATATTTTGTTTTATTACTGTTTGAAGACAGTCCAGATGAACCCAGGTTTATGTCTCTGTATCTGAACTTGTCAGTTGTGTTCTGAGTTCTTCTCTCATGAGCTCCTGTCTCCTCCTCCAGACTGAGCGGCTGTGACCTGTCAGAGAGAAGCTGTGAAGCTCTGTCCTCAGTCCTCAGCTCCCAGTCCTCTAGTCTGACAGTCCTGGACCTCAGTCTCAACGACCTGAAGGACTCAGGGCTGAAGATGTTGTGTGTTGGACTGAAGAGTCCTCAGTGTAAACTGGAACAGCTCAGGTCAGAGGGGTTCATATTCTTCACTATTATTACAGAACCTGTTGGTATTTGCATTGGAAAAGAACATTTGATAAAGTCCCATAAAGATCTGGGACTTGTTGTTTGTCTCATTTGGGTTGAATGTTCCTCATGAATGTTCCTGATTCCAATAATCTGTGTCCTCAGACTGTCAGGGTGTCTGCTCTCAGAGGAAGGCTGTGCTTCTCTGGCCTCAGCTCTGAGGTCCAACCCCTCCCATCTGATAGAACTGGACCTCAGCTACAACCATCCAGGAGACACAGGAGTAAAGCTCCTGTGTGCTCTACAGGAGGAGCCCCACTGCACACTGGACACTCTCAGGTATGGACCTGCTCCTGCTCCACACTGAACCTCAGAAATGACAGTGGAATGAATAAAAACAGACTTCAGAAGCACCAGAGGCCTGAGCAGCACAGACTGAGGACAGAGTTGGGCTCAAAATAACACATTTTAATGTCACATGGAGTGAAAATGCTCTGAGACAAACTCTGATGTTTCCTTCAGACTGAGACCTGCTGGAGAACGATGGCTGAATCCAATCCGGAGATGTAAGTCTGACTGAACCCATTTAACTCTGGTCACTTTTATGACTTTATTTGTCTCACACAAACCGTCTGTCAGCGTTTTATGACACAACCGGGTCATTTTTGAGGGTCACAGCATTTCCTTTTTGAGCGACTTCAAACACTGTTGTGATGTAGAGAGTTTCAGGGGAATCATCTGGACACTGTTTTTACAATCGAAGGAGGATTTATTTGTAGAACACAATTCATACACAGAGTATCATCACAGTAAATAAATGAAAGCATCAGAAGTGGTGGAGCCACAGACACAGGCTCAGCTGTTGGCCTCAGGACTGTCTCCACCACAAGTGTCTGTGGATTCACATGGACACGTTTAAAGAAGGAATAATGCAAAAGCTGCTCAGCTGCAGTACGAGGCTCCGCCCTCAGGCTCCCGCACGACAATATTCCATAAAAACACAAAAACACGACACAAAACTGAACAGCGACTGGACAAACCTGATGTGCTGCAGGAGTTTCATTAGTGCGACGCTCTGGGTGTGTGTGTGTGTCTGAAGGGGGAGCGGCTCAGCACACAGAGGTGAGTGTGTGTGTGTGTGTGTGTGTGAAGGGGGAGCGGCTCAGCACACAGAGGTGAGTGTGTGTGTGTGTCTGAAGGGGGAGTGGCTCAGCACACAGAGGTGAGTGTGTGTGTGTGTCTGAAGGGGGAGCGGCTCAGCACACAGAGGTGAGTGTGTGTGTGTGTCTGAAGGGGGAGCGGCTCAGCACACAGAGGTGAGTGTGTGTGTGTGTCTGAAGGGGGAGCGGCTCAGCACAGAGAGGTGTGTGTGTGTGTGTCTGAAGGGGGAGCGGCTCAGCACAGAGAGGTGAGTGTGTGTGTGTGTCTGAAGGGGGAGCGGCTCAGCACAGAGGTGAGAGTGTGTGTGTGTCTCAAGGGTGATCGGCACAGCACACAGAGGTGAGTGTGTGTGTGTCTGAAGGGGGAGCGGCTCAGCACACAGAGGTGAGTGTGTGTGTGTGTCTGAAGGGGGAGCGGCTCAGCACAGAGGTGAGTGTGTGTGTGTGTCTGAAGGGGGAGCGGCTCAGCACAGAGGTGAGTGTGTGTGTGTGTCTGAAGGGGGAGCGGCTCAGCACACAGAGGTGAGTGTGTGTGTGTGTCTGAAGGGGGAGCGGCTCAGCACAGAGGTGAGTGTGTGTGTGTGTCTGAAGGGGGAGCGGCTCAGCACACAGAGGTGAGTGTGTGTGTGTGTCTGAAGGGGGAGCAGCTCAGCACACAGGTGAGTGTGTGTGTGTGTCTGAAGGGGGAGCGGCTCAGCACAGGGAGGTGAGTGTGTGTGTGTGTCTGAAGGGGGAGCGGCTCAGCACACAGAGGAGAGTGTGTGTGTGTGTCTGACGGGGGAGCAGCTCAGCACACAGGTGAGTGTGTGTGTGTGTCTGACGGGGGAGCGGCTCAGCACAGGGAGGTGAGTGTGTGTGTGTGTCTGAAGGGGGAGCGGCTCAGCACACAGAGGTGAGTGTGTGTGTGTGTGTCTGAAGGGGGAGCGGCTCAGCACAGAGGTGAGTGTGTGTGTGTGTCTGGTGGGGGAGCGGCTCAGCACAGGGAGGTGAGTGTGTGTGTGTGTCTGAAGGGGGAGCGGCTCAGCACACAGAGGTGTGTGTGTGTGTGTGTGTCTGAAGGGGGAGCGGCTCAGCACACAGGTGAGTGTGTGTGTGTGTCTGAAGGGGGAGCGGCTCAGCACACAGAGGTGAGTGTGTGTGTGTCTGAAGGGGGAGCGGCTCAGCACACAGAGGTGAGTGTGTGTGTGTGTCTGAAGGGGGAGCGGCTCAGCACAGAGGTGTGTGTGTGTGTGTCTGTAGGGTGAGCGGCTCAGCACAGAGGTGAGTGTGTGTGTGTGTCTGAAGGGGGAGCGGCTCAGCACACAGAGGTGTGTGTGTGTGTCTGAAGGGGGAGCGGCTCAGCACACAGAGGTGAGTGTGTGTGTGTGTCTGAAGGGGGAGCGGCTCAGCACACAGAGGTGAGTGTGTGTGTGTGTCTGAAGCGGGAGCGGCTCAGCACACAGAGGTGAGTGTGTGTGTGTGTGTCTGAAGGGGGAGCAGCTCAGCACACAGAGGTGAGTGTGTGTGTGTGTCTGAAGGGGGAGCGGCTCAGCACACAGAGGTGTGTGTGTGTGTGTGACGGGGGAGGGGGTCGGCACTGAGGTGAGTGTGTGTGTGTGTCTGAAGGGGGAGCGGCTCAGCACACAGAGGTGAGTGTGTGTGTCTGAATGTTGAGCGGCGCAGCACAGAGGTTAATGTGTGTGTGTGTCTGTATGGGGAGCGGCTCGGCACAGAGGTGAGTGTGTGTGTCTGAAGGGGAGCGGCTCAGCACAGAGGTGAGTGTGTGTGTCTGACTGGGGTGCGGCTCTGAACACAGAGGTGAGTGTGTGTGTGTGTCTGAAGGGGGAGCGGCTCAGCACAGAGGTGAGTGTGTGTGTGTGTCTGAAGGGGGTGCTGCTCATCACACAGAGGTGAGTGTGTGTCTGAAGGGGGAGCGGCTCAGCACAGAGGTGAGTGTGTGTGTGTGTCTGAAGGGGGAGCAGCTCAGCACAGAGGTGAGTGTGTGTGTGTGTCTGAAGGGGGAGCGGCTCAGCACAGAGGTGAGTGTGTGTGTGTGTCTGAAGGGGGAGCGGCTCAGCACACAGAGGTGAGTGTGTGTGTGTGTCTGAAGGGGGAGCGGCTCAGCACAGAGAGGTGAGTGTGTGTGTGTGTCTGAAGGGGGAGCTCAGCACAGAGGTGAGTGTGTGTGTGTGTCTGAAGGGGAGCGTCACAGCACACAGAGGTGAGTGTGTGTGTGTGTCTGCAGGGGGAGCGGCTCAGCACAGAGGTGAGTGTGTGTGTCTGAAGGGGGAGCAGCTCAGCACACAGGTGAGTGTGTGTGTGTGTCTGAAGGGGGAGCGGCTCAGCACACAGAGGTGAGTGTGTGTGTGTGTCTGTAGGGGGGGCGGCTCAGCACACAGAGGAGAGTGTGTGTGTGTCTGAAGGGGAGCGGCTCAGCACACAGAGGTGAGTGTGTGTGTGTGTCTGAAGGGGAGCGGCTCAGCACACAGAGGTGAGTGTGTGTGTCTGAAGGGGAGCAGCTCAGCACACAGAGGTGAGTGTGTGTGTGTGTCTGAAGGGTGAGCGGCTCAGCACACAGAGGTGAGTGTGTGTGTGTGTCTGAAGGGGAGCGGCTCAGCACACAGAGGTGAGTGTGTGTGTGTGTCTGAAGGGTGCGCGGATCACCACACAGAGGTGAGTGTGCGTGTGTGTCTGAAGGGGAGCGGCTCAGCACACAGAGGTGAGTGTGTGTGTGTGTCTGACGGGGGAGCGGCTCAGCACAGAGGTGAGAGCGTGTGTGGTACTGTCTCGGGAGAGGCTCAGCACACAGAGGTGAGTGTGTGTGTGTGTCTGAGGGGGGAGCGGCTCAGCACACAGAGGTGAGTGTGCGTGTGTGTCTGAAGGGGGAGCGGCTCAGCACACAGAGGTGAGTGTGTGTGTGTGTCTGAAGGGGGAGCGGCTCAGCACACAGAGGTGAGTGTGTGTGTGTGTGTCTGAAGGGGGAGCGGCTCAGCACACAGAGGTGAGTGAGTGTGTGTGTGTCTGAAGGGGGAGCGGCTCAGCACACAGAGGTGTGTGTGTGTGTGTGTCTGAAGGGGGAGCGGCTCAGCACACAGAGGTGAGTGTGTGTGTGTGTCTGAAGGGGGAGCGGCTCAGCACAGAGGTGAGTGTGTGTGTGTGTCTGAAGGGGGAGCGGCTCAGCACACAGAGGTGAGTGTGCGTGTGTGTGTCTGAAGGGGAGCGGCTCAGCACAGAGGTGAGTGTGTGTGTGTGTCTGAAGGGGAGCGGCTCAGCACACAGAGGTGAGTGTGTGTGTGTGTCTGAAGGGGAGCGGCTCAGCACACAGAGGTGAGTGTGCGTGTGTGTCTGAAGGGGAGCGGCTCAGCACACAGAGGTGAGTGTGTGTGTGTGTCTGAAGGGGAGCGGCTCAGCACACAGAGGTGAGTGTGCGTGTGTGTCTGAAGGGGAGCGGCTCAGCACACTTTGGTGTGTGTGTGTGTGTATGAAGGGGAGCGGCTCAGCACACAGAGGTGAGTGTGTGTGTGTGTCTGAAGGGGAGCGGCTCAGCACACAGAGGTGAGTGTGTGTGTGTGTGTCTGAAGGGGAGCGGCTCAGCACACAGAGGTGAGTGAGTGTGTGTGTGTCTGAAGGGGAGCGGCTCAGCACACAGAGGTGAGTGTGTGTGTGTGTCTGAAGGGGAGCGGCTCAGCACACAGAGGTGAGTGAGTGTGTGTGTGTCTGAAGGGGAGCGGCTCAGCACACAGAGGTGAGTGTGTGTGTGTGTCTGAAGGGGAGCGGCTCAGCACAGAGGTGAGTGTGTGTGTGTGTCTGAAGGGGGAGCGGCTCAGCACACAGAGGTGAGTGAGTGTGTGTGTGTCTGAAGGGGGAGCGGCTCAGCACACAGAGGTGAGTGAGTGTGTGTGTGTCTGAAGGGGGAGCGGCTCAGCACACAGAGGTGAGGGGGTGTGTGTGTCTGTAGGGGAGCGGCTCAGCACAGAGAGGTGAGTGTGTGTGTGTCTGTAGGGGGGGCGGCTCAGCACACAGAGGTGAGTGTGCGTGTGTGTCTGTAGGGGGCGCGGGTCAGCACACAGCTGTGTGTGTGTGTGTGGGTGTCTTAAGGTGGAGCGGCTCAGCACACAGAGGTGAGTGTGTGTGTGTGTCTGAAGGGGGAGCGGCTCAGCACACAGAGGTGAGTGTGTGTGTGTGTCTGAAGGGGGAGCGGCTCAGCACACAGAGGTGAGTGTGTGTGTGTGTCTGAAGGGGGAGCGGCTCAGCACACAGAGGTGAGTGTGCGTGTGTGTCTGAAGGGGGAGCGGCTCAGCACACAGAGGTGAGTGTGTGTGTGTGTCTGAAGGGGGAGCGGCTCAGCACACAGAGGTGAGTGTGTGTGTGTGTCTGAAGGGGGAGCGGCTCAGCACACAGAGGTGAGTGTGTGGAAGGATGACAGTGGACAGGGGACTAACTGCTGCTGTGTTGTGTCTTCTCTCCATCAGATTTCTGTGATCTCACTCTGGATCCAAACACAGCTCACAGAGAACTCAAACTGTCCGACAACAACAAGAAGGTGACACGTGTGGAAGAGGAGCAGCCGTATCCAGATCATCAGGACAGATTTGAGCGCTGGCCTCAGATTCTGTGTTCCTCTGGTCTGACTGGTCGCTGTTACTGGGAGGTCCAGTGGAGTGGAGAGGTTTATATATCAGTGTGTGACAGAAGAATCAGAAGGAAAGGAGACGGTTTTGACAGTGGGTTTGGATACAATGATCAGTCCTGGAGTCTGGACTGTTCTGAAGCTGGTTTCTATGTTCGTCATAATGACAAACAAACCCTCCTCCCTCAGCCCTGGTCCTCTTCTGGGACAGTGGCAGTGTTTGTGGACTGTCCTGCTCACTCTGTGTCCTTCTACACAGTCTCCTCTGACCAACTGACCCACCTCCACACCGTCAGCACCACATCCACTCACACTCTGATCCCTGGGTTTAGGCTCTTTTATGGCTCCTCAGTGTCTCTGTGCGCTCCGACAGACTCACTCTCCTCGCTGTAAAACAGTCCCACATTTTTCTCATATTTTTCCATCACTGAACAAAAAAAGCGATGTTAAAGTTGAACTCGGGCTCGTCTGAAGCTAAAGTCCGTCACTAGAGGAGGTGGAATTCTGTCAGGAGCCAAAAAACGGCACAGATCAGTGTTTCCTCGGTGGAGATCTGACTGTGTGTGAGTCTGTGAAGGCAACAAACTAGTGCAGTGATGGGGGCAAGTTCTGAACTAGTGTAGTGATGGGGGCAAGTTCTGAACTAGTGTAGTGATGGGGGCAAGTTCTGAACTAGTGTAGTGATGGGGCAAGTTCTGAACTAGTGCAGTGATGGGGGCAAGTTCTGAACTAGTGCAGTGATGGGGCAAGTTCTGAACTAGTGTAGTGATGGGGCAAGTTCTGAACTAGTGTAGTGATGGGGGCAAGTTCTGAACTAGTGCAGTGATGGGGCAAGTTCTGAACTAGTGCAGTGATGGGGGCAAGTTCTGAACTAGTGTAGTGATGGGGGCAAGTTCTGAACTAGTGTAGTGATGGGGGCAAGTTCTGAACTAGTGCAGTGATGGGGGCAAGTTCTGAACTAGTGTAGTGATGGGGGCAAGTTCTGAACTAGTGTAGTGATGGGGGCAAGTTCTGAACTAGTGCAGTGATGGGGGCAAGTTCTGAACTAGTGTAGTGATGGGGCAAGTTCTGAACTAGTGTAGTGATGGGGGCAAGTTCTGAACTAGTGCAGTGATGGGGGCAAGTTCTGAACTAGTGTAGTGATGGGGGCAAGTTCTGAACTAGTGCAGTGATGGGGGCAAGTTCTGAACTAGTGCAGTGATGGGGCAAGTTCTGAACTAGTGCAGTGATGGGGGCAAGTTCTGAACTAGTGCAGTGATGGGGGCAAGTTCTGAACTAGTGCAGTGATGGGGGCAAGTTCTGAACTAGTGTAGTGATGGGGGCAAGTTCTGAACTTCCACGTAAAACACCAATTTGCTTCAGACTGAAGAAGCTTAACTCCACTTTAACCCATCTGACAACAGCCACGAGTCTAACAAACCAAACGCTCTGCCTGGTTCACTCATTAGTGTCTGGAAACGTTAGAAAACATCTTTATAATCACCTCACACTTCCCTCTGCTGATTTCCCACTGCACAAAAACCCAAAAGACTCGATCACCGACTCCAGAAGCAACAAGTGAAGATCGACGACTGACGGAGAAGAAGAGAAACTGAAAGTTGTTGAAAGAAAATGGTTCAGGAATGTGTTTTTTAGCATTTTACAAAAAATATAATCCATCCATCTTCTCCCGTTTAATCCAGCTGGGTCGTGGGGGCAGTTTGCTGCCCAATCCTCACAGCACCTGACCCCCTATGAACCCCTCTGCAGGTGGAGCCCACAGGAGGTGGACATCATGGTCCTTGATGTTAGTTCAGGTGCTGCATGTTTTGAGTTGATGGGGGAAACCGGAGCACCCGGAGGAAACCCATCCAGACACGGGGAGAACATGCAAACTCCACACAGAAAGGCCCGGGCGACCCGGGGATCGAACCCGCAACCGCAACAAAAAATATAATTCACTGGTAAATAAACGGGATTAGAAACGACATCGGTGATCGAGTCTTTTGGG
>CM068351.1:1938747-1946247 GCA_034769755.1 Odontamblyopus lacepedii
GTCCTGGTTTAGTCCTGGTTCAGTCCTGGTTTAGTCCTGGTTCAGTCCTGGTTTAGTCCTGGTTTAGTCCCGGTTTAGTCCTGGTTTAGTCCTGGTCTGAGCCACAGCAGGACGATGCCGCCCCCTGGTGGAAAAGCAGCTCAGTGCGGCTCCAGAAGCACCTCCCAGAAGCTCCAGGAGGAGGTGACAGAGGAGAGAGGAGGAACTTGAGGAGGTTCAGGAGGAGGAACTGGAGGAGGAACTGGAGCAGGTTCAGGAGGAGGTTCAGGAGGAGGTTCTGGAGGAGGTTCAGGAGGAGGTTCAGGAGGAGGAACTGGAGGAGGAACTGGAGGAGGTTCAGGAGGAGGTTCAGGAGGAGGTTCAGGAGGAGGAACTGGAGGAGGAACTGGAGGAGGTTCAGGAGGAGAAACTGGAGGAGGTTCTGGAGGAGGAACTGGAGGAGGAACTGGAGGAGGTTCAGGAGGAGGTTCTGGAGGAGGAACTGGAGGAGGAACTGGAGGAGGTTCAGGAGGAGGAACTGGAGGAGGTTCTGGAGGAGGAACTGGAGGAGGAACTGGAGGAGGTTCTGGAGGAGGAACTGGAGGAGGTTCTGGAGGAGGAACTGGAGGAGGAACTGGAGGAGGTTCTGGAGGAGGAACTGGAGGAGGTTCTGGAGGAGGAACTGGAGGAGGAACTGGAGGAGGTTCAGGAGGAGGTTCTGGAGGAGGAACTGGAGGAGGAACTGGAGGAGGAACTGGAGGAGGTTCAGGAGGTAGGTTCTGGAGGAGGTTCTGGAGGAGGAACTGGAGGAGGAACTGGAGGAGGTTCTGGAGGAGGTTCTGGAGGAGGTTCAGGAGGAGGTTCAGGAGGAGGAACTGGAGGAGGAACTGGAGGAGGTTCAGGAGGAGGTTCAGGAGGAGGTTCAGGAGGAGGTTCTGGAGGAGGTTCAGGAGGAGGAACTGGAGGATTTTAAGAACAAACTTTAGCTCCAAATCGGGTTCACAAACGCCAAAGCCAAGAACTGGACCAGAGCGAAAGAAACGTGCAGGAAACTGAAGCTGAGAACAGGCGGCTCCAGGTGAAGATGGAGCAGAAGGATGAGGAGACTCCAGATGAGAGTCAGAGCTGCTCAAACCTGGAGATACAAGAAGAAGAGACCAGGATGAGAAGGTCCAGGAGCAGAAAACTGGAAGAGAAAGAACAAAAACAGAAGGTCAAACATCAGAATTTACGTTCTCAGGATGTTTACACGTTGTTGGTTCCTGCTGCAAGAACCAACAACGTCCAACAAACTCAAACCCACAAAAACTGTGTCAGTCGTTTGTGCTGCAGAAAGTTCAGTTTGTGATTCTGGTTCTTCAGATATTCAGTTTTATTTTGGTCGATGACGTCGTCCAGAACCTCAGAATGTGAAACAGCCTCAAAACAGAAGAAAATGATGTCAAACGTTTGTATTTGGTTTGTGCTGTTTTGTGCTGTGACAGTTTCATTTGTGTGAGTTTATTTCTAAAATTCTTCATTATTATTTCTGTGGTAATTACAGGACGTCATTTCTGCTCAGCTGACGGAGACAAACTCCACAAAACTAGAGAAGAGAAACGACCTGAGGCTGTGAAACGACCTGAGGCTGTGAAACGACCTGAGGCTGTGAAACGACCTGAGGCTGAGAAACGACCTGAGGCTGTGAAACGACCTGAGGCTGAGAAACGACCTGAGGCTGTGAAACGACCCGAGGCTGTGAAACGACCTGAGGCTGTGAAACGACCTGAGGCTGTGAAACGACCTGAGGCTGTGAAACGACCTGAGGCTGTGAAACGACCTGAGGCTGTGAAACGACCCGAGGCTGTGAAACGACCTGAGGCTGAGAAACGACCTGAGGCTGTGAAACGACCTGAGGCTGTGAAACGACCTGAGGCTGTGAAACGACCTGAGGCTGTGAAACGACCTGAGGCTGAGAAACGACCTGAGGCTGTGAAACGACCTGAGGCTGTGAAACGACCTGAGGCTGAGAAACGACCTGAGGCTGAGAAACGACCTGAGGCTGTGAAACGACCTGAGGCTGTGAAACGACCTGAGGCTGAGAAACGACCTGAGGCTGTGAAACGACCTGAGGCTGTGAAACGACCTGAGGCTGTGAAACGACCTGAGGCTGAGAAACGACCTGAGGCTGAGAAACGACCTGAGGCTGTGAAACGACCTGAGGCTGTGAAACGACCTGAGGCTGAGAAACGACCTGAGGCTGTGAAACGACCTGAGGCTGTGAAACGACCTGAGGCTGTGAAACGACCTGAGGCTGAGGAACGACCTGAGGCTGTGAAACGACCTGAGGCTGAGAAACGACCTGAGGCTGTGAAACGACCTGAGGCTGTGAAACGACCTGAGGCTGAGAAACGACCTGAGGCTGTGAAACGACCTGAGGCTGTGAAACGACCTGAGGCTGTGAAACGACCTGAGGCTGAGAAACGACCTGAGGCTGTGAAACGACCTGAGGCTGTGAAACGACCTGAGGCTGAGAAACGAACTGAGGCTGTGAAACGACCTGAGGCTGTGAAACGACCTGAGGCTGTGAAACGACCTGAGGCTGAGGAACGACCTGAGGCTGTGAAACGACCTGAGGCTGAGAAACGACCTGAGGCTGTGAAACGACCTGAGGCTGTGAAACGACCTGAGGCTGAGAAACGACCTGAGGCTGTGAAACGACCTGAGGCTGTGAAACGACCTGAGGCTGAGAAACGAACTGAGGCTGTGAAACGACCTGAGGCTGTGAAACGACCTGAGGCTGTGAAACGACCTGAGGCTGTGAAACGACCTGAGGCTGAGGAAAAGTCTGTGTTATTATAAAATATGAATCAAAAGCAAAAGACTAAAGACTGAAACAAAACTAAACGAGGACTGAACCAGGATTAAACCAGGACTAAAGTAAAACTAAACCAGGACTAAACCAGGACTAAACCAGGACTAAACCAGGACTAAAGTAAAACTAAAACAGGACTAAACCAGGACTAAACGAGGACTAAACCAGGACTAAAGTAAAACTAAACCAGGACTAAACCAGGACTAAACCAGGACTAAACCAGGACTAAAGTAAAACTAAAACAGGACTAAACCAGGACTAAACCAGGACTAAACCAGGACTAAAGTAAAACTAAACCAGGACTAAACCAGGACTAAACCAGGACTAAACCAGGACTAAACCAGGACTAAAGTAAAACTAAACCAGGACTAAACCAGGACTAAACCAGGACTAAACCAGGACTAAAGTAAAACTAAAACAGGACTAAACCAGGACTAAACGAGGACTAAACCAGGACTAAAGTAAAACTAAACCAGGACTAAACCAGGACTAAACCAGGACTAAACCAGGACTAAACCAGGACTAAAGTAAAACTAAAACAGGACTAAACCAGGACTAAACCAGGACTAAACCAGGACTAAACGAGGACTAAACCAGGACTAAACCAGGACTGAACCAGGACTAAACGAGGACTAAACCAGGACTAAACCAGGACTAAACCAGGACTAAAACAGGACTAAACATAGTGTTGTTTGCAGTGTGTCAGACTCTCCAGCAGAGGGCGTCCTGGAGCTGCAGCTGAAATCTAACCTTGTTGATAACGGGTTTTACAATGAACAAATAATAATACTACTAATAATAATAATAATATTAATAATAATAATAATAATAATAACAATATTAATATTAATAATAATAATACTAATAATAATAATAATAATAATAATAATATTAATAATAATAATAATAATAATAATAATAATAATAATAATAATAATAATAATATTAATAATAATAATAATAATAATAATAATAATAATAATAATAATAATAATAATAATAATAATAATAATAGTAATAATAATAATAATAATAATAATAATAATAATAATAATAATAATAATAATAATACTAATAATAATAATAATAATAATAATAATAATAATAATAATAATAATAATAATAATCATAATAATAATACTAATCATAATAATAATACTAATAATAATACTAATAATACTAATAATACTAATCATAATAATAATACTAATAATACTAATCTTAATAATAATACTAATCATAATAATCATAATAATAATAATACTAATAATACTAATAATACTAATAATAATACTAATAATAATAATAATAATAATAATAATAATAATAATAATAATAATAATAATAATAATAATATTCATAATAATAATAATAATAATCATAATAATAATAATAATAATAATAATAATAATAATAATAATACTAATAATAATAATATTAATAATAATAATATTAATAATAATAATAATAATAATACTAATAATAATAATAATAATAATAATAATATTCATAATAATAATAATAATAATAATAATAATAATAATAATAATAATAATAATAATAGTAATAATAATAATAATAGTAATAATAATAATAATAATAATAATAGTAATAATAATAATAATAATAATAATAATAATAATAATAATAATAATCTCTTTATGTTATAGTTTAATCCGTCTTTAATGTGTCCCTTTAAAGACGTCATTGCTTTGCCTGGAATGTTCCGCAGTGCGTTCGGCCTTAACCCGATCAATCTAATCATTAAAGAACCAATTTATATTTATGTTTTCTGTCATTTTACCTTCAACAAAACCCTAAAACAAAAAGCCTGGAGAAGTTCTGTCTCTCTTCACTGTGGCAGGATCACACTGGTCAAAAATAGGGACACGGGGACATTTCTTGTAAAAAAAAAAAAAAAAACTGGCACAAATCTCTGGTTTTGGATAAATCTGCTGGGACAGAGGGACACAGGGCTCAGAACTGGGACTGTCCCGGGGAAACAGGGACGTCTGGTCTGATCTATGGAGAGGCTGGTCAGGTAAACACATCTCCTACTGTACTGTAATTAAACGACCAAAAGAACACGTAATGAACGATTATTTTTTTATTATTATCACATCTGAGATTTATAGTTTCTAGCTTTATTATTATTTTTATTATTATTACTTTTAAAATAGTTTATATTATTATTATTATTATTATTATTATTATTATTATTATTATTATTATTATTATTATGTTATTTTCATTATTGTTATTATTATATTTTATGTTTTTTTTCTTATTTATTTATTTGTTTGACCCGTAATAAACTATATAATACTTATTTTAGTCCTTTAAATCTTTTGTTTTCCCGTGTTTATTGTGAAAGAGCCTGGCTTCCTGCTGTCGCCGCTCCGTGTTTTATTGTGAAGGCGGTGCGCCGGAAGTCCTGTCCGTGCGTAATGACGCGCGCCGTCGCCTCTCCGCACCTCTCCGCACTCCGGACACTCCAGAGGGAAAAGCCCCGGGATCCGAGCTCCTCCGCGCGGCTAAAACTGCTCCGATCCCCGCTCCCGTGTCCTCCGTCCCCGCCGTGAGGACCCACAACACTTTTAACCACTTTTATCAACCTTTAACACCCTTTTTATTTCGGATTTAAGACTTTTTTTTTAACGGAATTTACGCACAAATCTGGATATACTTTACTTTTTTCACCCATGCGACACGACTCCTTCCTACAAACTCTGCAAAACGTCAGATTTCAGGCTTCCCCGCACATTTGACCCACTTTAAGGTACATTTTATCACTTTAAAACATTCTATAACTAAACATTGGTTGGAAATTAGCGCATTTTTCACATATAAACGTCTGTAAAGTTGTCGTAGAGGTCGTGATTAGCGTTGAATCTAACTTCAGCTACTTTCTCGGCATAAAAACTCCCCAATGATCTCACAGAACTAAAGGATGTCACAGTTTTATCGCGTTAAAACATGTTCCCTGCAGATATGTAAAAGCAGCGCCGTAAATCGTAGTAAAATCCCGTGAAATGTCCCGTTTGTTCTGCGCTAAATGATCCGTAGCGGTGTGGGCGTTTTCAAACACTCTACCGAGGATTTAGAAGACTTCTGAAGGATAAAAACACAAATAAATCACGCCGAATTGGACATTTTACCGTAAACGTTTAAATTTACGGTATTTGTTTGTGTTAGAGTTGATTTATTACACGTTTGTTAACTAAATACATAAGAATTGTTGATTTCTTGAGGAGGATTTAGTTTATTTAAGTGAAAGTTGACGCTTCCCTCGGGATTTAGAACTTGACACTAACGCGATGAAACCAAAGCACCAAACACGGAACTGTAAATGTATTTTATTATGATTATTCTTGATTTTGGTTCTTCAGCGTCCGTCAGGCTTTAGTAGAGTTTAAAAGGAGTTTGCGGGAGTTTAAAATAGTCCAAACATGTGTCCATTCCTCTCGGGGCTCGGCTCATTCTTCACGACATTTGGAGACAAAACGCGTAATTTGAGCCTAAAAATAGTGAAGAATAAAAGAGACTAAGTTTAGACCTGGTTTAGGCGGAATACTGGTCTAAATCCTGGTTTTGATTTGGTTTAGTCCTGGTTTAGTCCTGGTTTAGACCTGGTTTAATCCCGGGTTAGTCCTGGTTTAGTCCTGATTTTGTCCTGGTTTTGTCCTGGTTTTGTCCTGGTTTTGTCCTGGTTTAGTCCTGGTTCAGTCCTGGTTCAGTCCTGGTTTAGACCTGGTTTAGTCCTGGTTCAGTCCTGGTTTAGACCTGGTTTAGCCCTGGTTTAGTCCTGGTTTAGTCCTGGTTTAGTCCTGGTTTAGACCTGGTTCAGTCCTGGTTTAGACCTGGTTCAGTCCTGGTTTAGTCCTGGTTTAGACCTGGTTTAGTCCTGGTTTAGTCCTGGTTTAGTCCTGGTTCAGTCCTGGTTTAGTCCTGGTTCAGTCCTGGTTCAGTCCTGGTTTAGCCCTGGTTTAGCCCTGGTTTAGTCCTGGTTTAGCCCTGGTTTAGTCCTGGTTTAGTCCTGGTTTAGTCCTGGTTCAGTCCTGGTTCAGTCCTGGTTCAGTCCTGGTTTAGCCCTGGTTTAGTCCTTGTTTAGTTCTGGTTTAGTCCTGGTTTAGTCCTGGTTCAGTCCTGGTTCAGTCCTGGTTCAGTCCTGGTTTAGACCTGGTTTAGTCCTGGTTTAGTCCTGGTTTAGTCCTGGTTTAGTCCTGGTTTAGTCCTGGTTCAGTCCTGGTTCAGTCCTGGTTTAGACCTGGTTTAGTCCTGGTTCAGTCCTGGTTTAGTCCTGGTTTAGCCCTGGTTTAGTCCTGGTTTAGTCCTGGTTTAGTCCTGGTTTAGACCTGGTTTAGACCTGGTTCAGTCCTGGTTTAGACCTGGTTTAGTCCTGGTTTAGTCCTGGTTTAGTCCTGGTTCAGTCCTGGTTTAGTCCTGGTTCAGTCCTGGTTCAGTCCTGGTTCAGTCCTGGTTTAGCCCTGGTTTAGCCCTGGTTTAGTCTTGGTTTAGCCCTGGTTTAGTCCTGGTTTAGTCCTGGTTCAGTCCTGGTTCAGTCCTGGTTTAGCCCTGGTTTAGCCCTGGTTTAGTCCTGGTTTAGTTCTGGTTTAGTCCTGGTTCAGTCCTGGTTCAGTCCTGGTTCAGTCCTGGTTTAGACCTGG
>CM068351.1:1951247-1978747 GCA_034769755.1 Odontamblyopus lacepedii
AACACTACAAGATACTGGACAACACGGTACGAAAGTACCACAAATACTGCAGGTGCTGCCGGATGCATGATAGTGCTGCAAGGTACAAATACTACAAGTGCTGCGAGATACAAATACTGCAAGTGCTGCAGGTACTACAAATACTACAGACACTACAAGGTACCACAGGTACACTACAGATACCACAAATACTGCACAACACTACAAAGTACTGCAGGTGCTGCAAACACTACCGAGCAGATGCTACAAACACTACAAATACTACAAATTTTTGCAGTGCTACAAATACCACGAGTACTACAAAGTATCACAAATACATGCAGATACCACGAGTACTCACAGAGTACTACAAATACCACAACACTACAAATACTACAAGCACTACAACACTACAGATACTCACAAATACTACCAAATACTACAGATTACTCACAAATCACGGTACAACACAAATACTACCAAATACTACAAGTATACGGTGCTGCGGTGCTGATGCTATACACTACAGATACCTACAACACGGTGCATAAATACTACCGAGTACTACGAGTACCACAACACTATTTGCAAATACCACAATCTGATTTACTACGATTGCACTACGAGCACCACAAATTCACTACAAATACTACCAACATGCTAATGAGTAATACTCGAGCACCACTGGAAATACATCACCAAATACCGATGCTGCAAGACTACCAAGCCACGGATGCAATACCGAGCACCACGATTACTACGGTACTGCAAATACCTAAGTACTGAAATACTGCAAATGCTACGATTATAGCACTACGATGCTACCACAATACTACCACAAACACGACAAATACTACCAGTACTACGGTACAACAATGAGTACTACGAGTACCACAAATACTCACAACTACCACGAGCTACCACAAATACTGACAACACATGACGGTACTACGAGCACCACAAATACTTTCACAAATACTACAAATACTACAAAGATGCTGGACAAGCACTACAGATACTGCAGATGCTAAATACTGAATGCTGCAGATACTGGTACGAGTAATGCTACAAGTGCTACTCGGTAGTACGGATTACTGCAACATGCTGCGATGCAACACTACGATGCTGCAAATGCTGCACGATGCACTGCAGATGAGCTACCACAAGTTCACAGGTGTTTGGGATGCTGCAAATACCACGATGCTGCAAGTGCTGCAAGGTGCTGCAAAGTACCACGAGGGTGCACCACAGATGCTGATGCTACAAACACTGCAGGTGCAACGGATGCTGCACGAGCTGATGCTGCGGATGCTGCAGATGCACCACAAACACGTACAAATACTGCAATGAGCTACCGTGCTACAACGATGCTACCAAATACTACAAATACTGGATGCAGATACTGCAACACTATGAGTACTACAACACTACAGATGCTGCAGATGCTGCACAAATACTACCAATACTACAAATACTAATGCTAGCATGCTACAAATACTACAACACTACAAGTACTAATGAGTAACGCAGATGCTGCAACATGCTACCACAAACATTACAAATACTGCAGTGCTGCAAATACCACAGATTACCACAAATACCACAAATACTACAACACAAAGATGCACAAGTACCACAGATACTGCAAATACTACAAATACTACAAATATCACAGATGCTGGAAGTGCTGCACAACACTACGAGCAGATGCTGCGAGTACTGCAGTACTACAAATACTGCACAAATACTACCCAAAGACTACAAGCAATTACAGATACTACAAAGTACTACAGATGCTGCCCGGATGCTACAAATACTACAGATACTACAAATACTACAAATACTACCAAATATTGGAGTGCAAATAATTAATGCAGGTACTACAACACTACAAATACTACAAATACTACAAAGGTACTGCACAGATACTACAAGATACTCACAAATACTACAAATACTACGAGTACCAAATACTACACACCACAGGTATGCACCACAAGCACTGCAGGTGCTGCAGGTACACTGCGGATGCAGATTGCACCACAAGATACTACAAAGGTATGCCACAAATACCACGAGCACTGCACAAATACCACAAATACGGTGCAACACTACAAAGTACCACGATGCACTACAAATACTCGCGGATCTGCAAAGTACTACAAGGTGCTACCACGAAGTACCACAAATACCACAAATACTACAACACTACAGATGCAACAACACCACAGATACTAAGCAAACACTACAAGATACTACAACAGGTGCTACAGATACTGCGGATGCTGCCAAAGGTACTAGCCAAGGTGCTGGAGTACTACAACACTACAAGTACTGCCAAAGTACTACAAATACTACAAATACTACAAGTGCTACAAATACTACAAGTACTACAAATACCACAGATGCACCACAACACGGGGTGCTACAACACTACAGATACTGAGTGCAACACCACGATGCACCACGATGCTACCACAGACACTACAAATACCACAGATACTGTGGTGCTGCAAGTGCACCCAAGATGCTGCAGGTAGATGCTGCACAAAGGTACCACAAATACCACAGACACTACAAGATGCCACCACAGGATACCAACACTACAAGGTGCACTGGAGTACTAAAGTACCACAGCTGGAGTGCTGCACAGGTAACACCACAAATACCACAGATACCACAAATACCACGGTGCTGTAGATGCCTGGGTACTGCACAAATACACGAGCACCACAAATACCGTGCTACCAAATACTGCACAAGTACCACAAATACGTGCTACCAGATACCACAACACACAAATACTACCCGGATGCTACAAATACTACGAGTACTGCACAAACACTACAAATACTACAAATACCACAGATGCACCACGATGCACCAGCAACACTACCAGATACTACAAGATACACGAAAGTACCAGGTGCTGCAGGTCACTGCACGAGTACTGCACAACACAACACGGTGCACAAGTACTACAAACATGCTACAGATACTGCAAGGCAAATACTACCAACATGCTACAGATACTACAAAGGTACCACAAATACTACAAATACCGTTGCTACCAAGATACTACAGATGCACTACAAATACTACAGATACTACAAAGGTATGCGGTACAAATACTACAGACACTACAAAGGCTTTGCACAAGTACTACAACACTACAGATACTACAGATGCAATACAAATACTACAGATACTACAAGATACTACAAATTACTACAACAAATACTACCCAAGCTACTAATGATACTAATGAGCACCGATGCTGCAAATACCACAAGAGTACTACAAATACTCACGAAAGTACTACAAGATGCTACACAACACACAAACACTACAGATACTGCAAATACCATGAGTACCACAACACTACAAGATACTACAACACTACAAATACCACAAGTACTGCACAGATGCACCACAAATACTACCAAGATACTGCAGGTGCTAAAGTGCTGCGGATGCTACAAGTACCACAAGCACTACAAATACTACAAATACTACAAAGTACTACAGATTACTACAACACAAACAGTGCTACAACACATAAGTAACTGCAGGTGCTAAGTACTACGATGCAATTACCGGTAGTACCACAAATACCACAAATACCACAATACTACCGTGCTGCGGATGCTACCGATGCTACAAGATACTACAAAATACTACAGATTTGCTCACGGTACAAATACGGTGCTACCAAATACTACAAAAGCACTACAAATACTCGGGACAGACAATTACAGATGCACACCAAGATACTACAAAGAGTGCTACAAACACTACAACACTGATGCAGATGCTACCACAGACACTGCAAGATACTACAGATACTAAATACTACAAATACCAATGCTGCACTACAACACGTACAGACACCACAATTGCACTACAGTGCTACCACAAGCTACCACAGCATGCTACAAATACCACAAATACTACAGACACTACCGAGCAGGTGCTACAACACTACATATACTACAAGATGCTACCGATGCTGAGCAATTACAAGATACTGCAAGGTGCAGAATGCTACCGATACATAGGTGCACTACCAGATGCGGGATGCTGGACAGATACCACGAAAGTACTGCAAGATACACAAATGCGGATGCTGCACAAATGCAGCTGTTACAAATACCACGAGTACTACAAATACCACGAGTACTACCAAGAGTATCATAAATACTACGAGTGCACTACAAATACTACCAAATACTTACAACACTACAAATACTGCACAGATACCACAAATACGGTACTGCAAATACCACAACATCTACAAGTGCTACCACGAGTACTACCGCAATGCTACCACAAGTACCACAAATACCACAGATACTACAAATACCACAAATTACTACAAATACTCACAAATAGTGCTACCGAGTACTACCAAATGCACGGATACTACGGTACTACCGAAATACGGTACTGCAACACTACCAAATGCTACTGACTAGCTACCGATGCTAAGCAAATACTACCGGGTGCAACACTACCAAATACTACGAGTACTACAAATACGCTACCAAATACTACAAATACTACAAATACTACAAGTACCACAAATACTGGAGTGCAGATACCAGGTACTGCAAATACTACCAAATACCACAGATACCACGAAATACCACAAAGTACTACAAATACTACAAGTACTGCACAAATGCACCACAGATACCACCAAATACTCACAAATACTACGGAAATATCAATAAATACTACAAGTACTAAATACCACAGATACTCACCAAATGCACTACCAAATACCACAGATACTACAAATTTATGCACAAATACAACACATAAGTACTCACCGGTAGTACTACCGATGCACTGCGGATGCTGCAAATTACCACAAATACCACAAATACCACGAGAACTACAAATACCACAACACTGCACAAACACTACCAAATACTACAACACTACCAGATACTGCAAATACTAATTGCTACCGTACTACCGAAATGGCCACAAATACGGTACAAATACTACAAATGCTACCACAAATACCATACTGCAAGCACTACAAACAGTGCCACAAATACTACAGATGCTACCACAAATACCGTGCTACAAAGTACTCACAAGCACCACAACACTACAAATACTACAAATACCACAGATACCACAGATGCTACTACAAATACCGTACAAATACTAATAATTGCTACCGTGCTAATGAGTACCACGAGTACTACAACATCACGGAAATACCGTACTACCGAACACTACGAGTACCACAACACTACAACACTACAATGCTACCACAAATACTACAAATACTACAAGTACTACCAACACTACAGATACCACAAATGCTGCCGTGCACAAAGTACTACAGATACACAAATACCACAACACTACAGATACTACAAATACTACAACTATTACAAACACCACAGATGCACAGCAAATACCACAGTACTGCACACAGCATGCATGGTGCTACGCAGTACCACAACTACGGTGCTACAAATACTGCACAACACTACGAGTACTCACAAATACCACTGGAGTACTACATATGCTGGAGTACTACGAGTAATTACAAATACTACCATAAATACTCACCCAAGCTACAGGTGCAAGCACTACTAACACTGCAATGAAAATGCTAAGCAAATAATACCACAAATACTGCAAATACTACAAATACTACTTAGCACTGGCTAAACTCACGGTGCTACGAGTACTGCCAAGATAAATACGGTGCTACCGTGCGCAAGATACTACAGATACCACGTAGTACTACAAATACCAATAGCACCGATGCAACAGTGCTGCACAAATACTACAACGGTACTACCAACACTGCAGGTGCTGCAGATACCACGAAAATGCTGCAAGATACTACAAATACTAACGAAAGTACTACGAGCACCACAAATACCACAAATACTACAGATACTACAAGATGCTGGTACAAATACTACAAATGCTGCACAAGTACTCACCAAATACCACGAAAGGTGCACCACAACAGCCACAAATACTACAGATACTGGAGTGCTGCAGGTGCACTGCGGATGCAAATACCACAAATACTACCAGCACCACAACAAGTAATAAATACTACGAGTACTACGATGCTGGATGCACAGATACTCACAAATACTACAAGATACTACGAGTACCACAAATGCGGATGCTACAAATAATTACAAATACTACAGATACCAAAAATACTAATAAATACCACGATACCACGGGTGCTACGGTGCACACAAATACTACCAAATGCGCTACAGATACTGCGGGGACTGCCAAATGCTGCGATGCTGCAAATACTACAAAGTACTACAAGTATGGATAACACAAATACTACGAGTACTACAACGATGCT
Organism: Odontamblyopus lacepedii; assembly: GCA_034769755.1. Lineage (NCBI taxonomy): Eukaryota > Metazoa > Chordata > Actinopteri > Gobiiformes > Gobiidae > Odontamblyopus > Odontamblyopus lacepedii. The sequence continues at coordinate 1,957,591 of CM068351.1, forward strand.
ACAACACCACAACACTACAGATACTATGAGTACCAAATACTACAACACTGCAGATGAGCAGGTGCTGCACAACATTTGCTGGGTAGATGCTAGATGCATCACGAGTACCACGATGCTACCACAGATGCTGCAGGTGCTACAACACTACAAGATACTGGAGTGAGCAAGATGCTCACAAACAGTGCTACAAATACCACAGATTACCACAACAGGTGCTGCACAGATACTGCACAAATACCACAAATACTACAAGATACTGCCGGATGCTTAGCAATGCTACCCAGACACTACCCAAATACTACGATGCTGCCCAGCTGTTGCAAATAAGGTAGATGCTACAGATACCCAGGTGAGCTACCACAAATACTACAAATACCACGAGTACTACAAAGTACTACAAATACTACGAAAGTACTACGAGCAATACACAGATACCACAAATAATTAAATACCACGGTAGCTACCCAAATACCACCAAATACTACAAATGACTACAAATACCACAAATACTACAAGTACCACAACACGGTACAGATACCACAAATACCACAGATACCACAACACTACAAATACGGTGCACAGACACTACACGATACTACAAATACTACCAAATACTACAGATACCACAAGATACTACAGAACACTACAACGGTAATACAAATACTGAAGAATACTACAAGCAATCACCAGGGTAATTACAAGTACTGCGATACTTTGAGTACCACAAATCTACAAATACTACAAATACCACGTAGCTACCACAAATTACTACATACTGCCGATGCTGCAGATGCACACGAGTACCACAAATACCAAATACTACAAGTACTACAAGTACTACAGATACCACGAGCTACGGTGCTACCCAAATACTACAACACACAGTATCACACAACATGCAGATTTAGCATCACAAATACCACGAAATGCTTTGCAGATGCTGCGGTGCAAATACGGTGCACAACTACCGATGCTGCGGAAAATGCTACAGGACACTACAAATACCGATGCAACAGGTGCTACAAAGGTACGGGTGCTGCCGTGCTACCAGATACTGCAAGGTACTGCGGATGCTGGGTGCACAAATACTACAAGTGCTCACGGGTACAAATACCACGATGCACTGCACAACACTACAAGGTGCACCACAAATACTACAGGTATTAGTGCTGTGGGTGCACAAGACACTACAGATGCTACACAAATACTACAAGATACTACGATGCTACCACAAATACTGCTAAAGGTACTACAAATACTGGAGTGCAACACTACAACACTACTTGCTGCAAGATGCTACAAATACTACAAATACTACAAATACTACGAGTACCACAGTACTACAACACTACAATACTACAAATACCTACAAGTACCACAAACACAGATACTACAAATACTACAACACAACAGATACTACAACACTACAAATACTACAGTACTACCACAAGTACCACAACACTACAGATACTACAAATACTACAACACTACAAATACTACAACACTACAAGTAATTACAAATACTACAGATACTACCAAATACTACAAATACTCACAGATACTACAAATACTACAAATACTAAGAAATATCATACAAGTACTGTCATCCCTAGCACTAATCCTTCAGTACCATCAAATACTGTCCAAATACTACAAATACTAATGAACTACTAAATACTACAAATACTACTAACACTACAGAATACTACAACCATACTGAGCAGGATACTGCAACACCAGGTAAGGCAGTACTACAACCAGGTACTACAACACCACAAGCCAGGTACTACAAATACCGGGACTAAACCAGGACTACAAGCACTACAACCAGGATACAAACTACTACAACACCAGGTCAAATACCAAGGCACTGCAAGTACCACAACACTACAAATACTACAAATACTACAGATACTACAACACTACAACCATACTACAAACTGGGACTACAAGTACTACTTGAGTACTGACTTAGCACCAATAAATACTAAGGGCAAATACTACAAATACTACGAAAGTACTACAACCAGGTACTACAACAATACAAGTACTAGGCCGGAAATACTACAAATACTACAAGTACTACAAATACTATGATACTACAAATCAGGGCAAATACCACAGGACTACCACATAGATACTACAAATACCAGATACTACAACCATACTACAACCATTACAAACTAAGCCGGGACCAGACAGGCTGACCAAATACTACAAGCCGGGACTAGACAAGCACTACAATACGAGTACCACAAACCAGGACTACAACCAGGTACTACAACACTACGAGTACTGACCAAATACTAGGTCTACATACCAGACAAATACCACGAGCACTACAACACTACAAATACTACAAGTACCACAAGTACTACAATACCACGAAGCCAGTACTACAAATACTACAGGAATACTACAAATACTACAAATTACTACGAGGTACTACAAATACCACGAGGTACTACAAATACTACAACACTACAGATACCACTTAGTAAATACTACAAATACTACGAGTACTACAAATACTACAAATACTACAACTACTACAAATACTACAAATACTACGAGTACTACAAATACTACAAATACTACGAGTACTACGAGTACTACAAATACTACAAATACTACAAATACTACAAATGCTACAAATACTACAAATACTACAAATACTACAAATACTACGAGTACTACAAATACTACAAATACTACAGATACTATGAGTACTACAAATACTACAAATACTACGAGTACTACAAATACTACAAATACTACTTGTCTAAGCTCACGTAGTACTTAGCAGGGGATACTACAACCAGGTACTACAACATGGACTACGAGTACTACAAATACTACAAATACCAGGACTAACACCACAGATAATTAAACCAATACTACAACACTACTTAGGCACTACGAGTACTCTGACAAATACTACAAATACTAGCCAGAGTACCACAAATGCTACAAATACTACAACACTACAAGGTACTACAAATACTACGAGGTACCACAAATACTCAGGTCTAACACTACAACACTACAGATACTATGAGTACTACAACACCAAATACTACTTAAAGTACTACAAATACTACAACACTACGAGTACTAAACCGGGATTAAGTACTACAGATACTACAAATACCAGGTCAAATACTATGAGTACTACAAATCAGGGGCTACAAATACTACAGATACTACAAATACTACAGGATACTACAAATACCACAACACCACAACACCACGAGTACCACAAGCACTGGCCAACACTACCAAGAGCACTGAGCAAATACCAGCCAGGACAGCCATGAGTACTCAGACACAAATACTACGAGCACCAGGTCAAATACTCAGGTCTAAATACTACGGAGTCTAATTACCGAGGCACTAAGCCAGGACTACCACAAATACTACAACCAGGTCTAATGCAGGTCTAAAGCACCAACACTAAACCAGGAATACCAAACACTACAAATACTACAAATACCACGAAAGTACTACAACATATTTCATACAACACTAATGAGCACCACGGGAGCTAATTGGCCAGAGGTACTACAGATTACCGGGACTAAATACTACAAATACTACAACCAGGACTACAACCATACTCACAAATCTCACGCAGCACTACAACCAGGTACTCACAAATACTACGAGTGCTGCTCCCCTCGTCTGTCATCCCTCCTTCCTTCCTCGTCTCCTTGTGTCCTTTTCTTGTCTCCTTTCCTTCCTGTGTCTGTTTTTTTCAAAACAGGACTAAACCAGGACTAAACCAGGACTAAACCAGGACTAAACCAGGTCGAAACCAGGACTAAACCAGGTCTAAACCAGGTCTAAACCAGGTCTAAACCAGGACTAAACCAGGACTAAAACCAGGTCACAAGATCCAGGACTAAACCAGGGCTCCAAACCAGGCTCCAAAAGCCAGATCAAACCAAAACTAAACCAGGACTGAACCACCTACTAAACCAGGACTAAACCAGGACTAAAGCCAGACTAAAAGCCAAGACTAAAGCCAAAGGACTAAACCAAGGTCGAAACCAAAGGACTAAACCAGGTCTAAACCAGGTTCAAACCAGGTTCTAAACCAGACTAAACCAGGACCAAACCAGGACTAAAGCCAGACTAAAGCCAGACCCAAAGCCAGGTCTGGAACCAGGACTAAACCAAAAAGCTAAACCAGGACTGAAAGCTTGCACCACTAAAACCCAGGACTAAACCAGACTAAGAAGCCAGACTAAAAGCCAGGACTACGTAAGCCAGGACTAAACCAGGTCTAAAACCAGGACTAAGCCAGACTAAGCAAGACTAAACCAGGTCTAAAACCAAAAGGACTAAACCAAGGACTAAAACCAGGGCTAAGACCAGGTCAAAACCAAGACTAAACTACAAGGGGACTAAAACCAGGACTAAACCAGACTAAACCAGGACTAAAACCAGGTCTAAACCAGGTCTACAAACCAGCACTAAAACCAGGACTAAACTTCCAAGACTAAACCAGGTCTAAACCAGGTCTAAAACCAGGTCTAAAACCAGGACTAAACCAGGGTCTCAAGAAACCAGGACTAAAACCAAGACTAAACCAAGACTAAATAAGGGACTAAACCGAAGGTCTACAAACCAGGACTAAACTGTCTAAAACCAGGTCTAAACCAGCACTAAAGCCAGGACTAAAGCCAAGACTGGGCTAAACCAGGTCTAAACCAGGACTTAACCAGGACTAAACCAGGTCTACAAGCATGGACTAAAACCAGGATTCAAACCAGGTCTCCAAACCAGGACTAAACCAGGTCTAAACCAAGACTAAACTAAGACTAAACTCAGGTTCTAAACTAGGTATCTAAACCAGGTCTAAACTGAGATCAAATCTCAGAGTCTAAACCAGGTCTAAACCAGGTCTAAACCAGGACTAAACCAGGACTAAACCAACACTAAAACCAAGACTAAAGCCCAGGGACTAAACCAGGATTAAACCAGGTCTAAACCAGAGTCTAAAACCCGGACTAAATCAGGACTAAACCAGGTCTAAACCAGGACTAAAAACCAGGACTAAACCGAGGACTAAAACCAAGACCAAAAGCCAAAACAGAACCAGGTCTAAACCAGGACTGAACCAGGACTGAACCAGGACTCAAACTAGGTCTAAAACCAGGTCTAAACCAGGTCTAAAACCAGGTCTAAACCAGGACTAAACAAGGATTCAAACCACAGGTCTAAACTGGCAGGTTCTAAACCAGGTCTGCAAACCAGGTCTAAACCAGGACTAAACCAGGTCTAAAACCAGAGTCTAAAACCAGGACTAAAACCAAGGACTAAGCCAGGTCTAAAACCAAGGACTAAACCAGGTCTAAAACCAGGTCTAAACCAGGACTAAAATCAGGACTAAGCCAGTTACTAAAGCCAGGTCTAAACCAGGTCTCAAACCAGGACTAAAGCCAGGACTAAAACCAGACCAAACCAGACTAAACCAGGTCTTAAAACTAGGACTAAACCACAGGTCTAAACCAGGACTAAAACCAGGTCTAAACCAGGACTAAACCAAGGACTAAACCAGGTCTAAACCAGGTTCTAAACCAGACTAAAACCAGGTCTGAACCAGGTCTAAGCCAGGATAAGCCAAGCACTAAACCAGGACCTAAAAGCCAAGATCAAACCAGGTTCAAACCAGGGTCTAAACCAGGTCTAAACCAGGTCTAAACCAGGACTAAAGCCAGGACTAAACCAGGACTAAAGCCAAGACTAAACCAAGAGTCTAAACCAGGACATGGGACTAAAGCCAAGGACTAAACCGAGGTCTAAACCATGGACTAAACCAGGGCTCCAAACCAGGTCTAAACCAGCACTAAACCAGGACTAAACCAAGGACTAAAACCAGGTCTAAACCAGGACTCCCAAACCAGGACCAAAGCCAAAAGGCTAAACCAGGTCTAAAACATGGACTAAACCAGACTAAACCAGGACTAAACCAGGTTCAAAACCAGGACTAAACCAGGGACTAAACCAAGGTCCTAAACCAGGTGGCAGGACTAAACCAAGACTAAACCAAGACTAAACCAAGACTAAACCAAGACTAAACCAGGACTAAACCAGGACTAAACCAGGTCAAAACCAGGACTAAACAAGGACTAAACCAGGTCTAAACCAGGTCTAAACCAGGACTAAACCAGGTCTAAACCAGGTCTAAACCAGCACTAAACCAGGACTAAACCAAGACTAAACCAGGTCTAAACCAGGTCTAAACCAGGTCTAAACCAGGACTAAACCAGGACTAAACCAGGACTAAACCAAGACTAAACCAAGACTAAACAAGGACTAAACCAGGTCTAAACCAGGACTAAACCAGGTCTAAACCAGGTCTAAACCAGCACTAAACCAGGACTAAACCAAGACTAAACCAGGTCTAAACCAGGACTTAACCAGGACTAAACCAAAACTAAACCAGGTCTAAACATGGACTAAACCAGGACTAAACCAGGTCTAAACCAGGACTAAACCAGGACTCTAAACCAAGGACTAAAACCAAGATTCAAACCAGGTCTAATCCAGGTCTAAACCTGGTCTAAACCAGGACTAAAGCCAGGCCCAACCAGGTCTAAAAGCCAGGTCTAAACCAGGTTACTAAACCAGACTAAACCAACACTCAAAACCAAGACTAAACTAGGACTAAAGCCGAGGATTAAAACCAGGTCTACTAAACCAGGTCTAAAACCCGACTAAATCAGGACTAAACCAGGTCTAAAACCAGGACCAAGCCAGGACTAAAACCAGGACTAAAGCCAAGGACCAAAGCCAAAACTAAGCCAAGATCAGGTCTAAACCAGGACTGAACCAGGACTAAACCAGGTCTACAAGCCAGGTCTAAACCAGGTCTCCAAACCAGGTCTAAACCAGGACTAAAACCACAGGTTCAAACGCAGGACTAAAGCTAGGACTTAAACCAGGCTAAGCCAAAATAAGCCAAGGTTGATCTAAACCATGGACTAAACCAGGTCTAAACCAGGTTCTAAACCCAGGACTAAACTAGGACTAAACCAGGTCCTAAACCAGGTCTAAACCAGGACCAAAGCTTCAAGGACTAAACCAAGACTAAACCAGACCAAACCAGGTCTAAACCAGGACTAAAGCCAGGACTCTAAACCAGGACTAAACCAGGTCTGAAACCAGGACTAAACCAAGGACTAAACCAGGTCTAAAAGCCAAGGACTAAAGCCAGGACTCCAAACCAGGTGCTAAAACCAGCACTAAACCAGACCAAACCAAGACTAAACCAGGTCTAAAACCAGGTCTAAAACCAGGTCTAAAACCAGGATGTTCCAAAACTGTGACCAAACCAGGTCACCAAACCAAGGACTAAAACCAAGGACCAAACCAAAGATTTAGCTAGGATGAATGAGAGTCTGAATGAGCTGAATGAGCTGAATGAGCTGAATTAGGTGAATGATGAATGAGATGCGGCCGGAGCGGCTGATGGATGATGGCTGAAGGAATGAGCTGAAGAGATTGAATTCGCATCAAACCAAGGTACAAACCAGACCAAACTGGTGACTAAACCAGGTTCAAACCAGGACCAAACTTGGTGACCAAACCAAGACTAAAACCAAGACTAAACAAAGGACTCAAACCAGGCTCCAAACCAGGCTCCAAAACCAGGACTAAACCAGGTCTAAACCAGGCTCAATACCAGACCAAACCAGGACTAAACCAAAGTATCAAACCAAGACTAAACCAGGACTAAAGCCAGGACTAAACCAGGTCTAAACCAAGGTCTAAAACCCGACTAAATCAGGACCTCAAACCAGGTCCTAAGGTCTAAAACCAGGACTAAACCAGCCTAAAACCAGGTCTAAACCAGGTCTAAACCCGACTAAATCAGACTAAGGTCTAAAACCGAAGACTAAACCAGGACTAAAGCCAGGTCTAAACCAGGTCTAAACCCGACTAAATCAGGACTAAAGCCAGGTCTAAAACCAGGTCTGGCTTAAAACCAGGACTAAACCAGGACTAAACCAAGACCAAACCAAAACTGAACCAGGTCTAAACTAGGAACTGGAACTAGGACTAAACCAGGTCTAAAACCAGCCCAACCAGGTCTAAACCAGGACTAAACCAGGACTAAAACCAGGACTAAACCAGGTCTAAACCAGGGAAACTGAGTACTTCAAAGCCAGGTCTAAACCAGGTCTAAAACCAGGACTAAACCAGACTTAAACCAGGACTAAACCAGGTCTAAAACCAGGTCTGCAAACCAGGAATTAAAACCAGGACTTTTCTCAGAACCATGACTAAACCAGGAACTAAACTTCAGACTAAACCAGGTCTAAAACCAGGACTAAACAAGGACTAAACCAGGTCTTGTGAGGTCATCAAAACTAGACTAAAACTAGGTCTAAATCCAGCATTTTCACAACCAGATCCAAGATTGCCAGGTCTTAAACCAGGTTCAAACCAGGACCAAATCATTTTACTAAACTCAGGATTCAAACCAGGACTAAACCAAGATTAAACCAAGATTCAAACAAGCGATTCAAACCAGGTCTAAAACCAGGTGTGTCCAGACTAAAATTGTGTACAGGTCTTAAATTCAGCACTCCCAGGATTCAAAACCAAGACTAAACTAGGTCTAAACTAGGGACTTGACCAGGGATTAAACTGTACCAAACCAGGCTCCAAACATGGATCAGTCCAGGACTACCTCTCTAAAACCAGATTCTCAAACTAGTGACTAATCCACTAAAACAAATTCAAATCCAGGACTAAACCGAAGACTAAAACCAAGACTAAACAAGGACTGAAACCAGTGTCTAAAACTAGGTCTAAAACTAGACTGTGTTCCAAACCAGGTCTAAACCAGACTGAAACCAGACTAAATAACACTAAACTAAATTAAACCAGGACCAAACCAAACGCAACCAGGTCTTCAAACCCAGACTCAAATCAGATTCAAACCAGGTCTAAAACCAGGTGCTAAACTAGGATCAAACTGGTGACTAAATCCAGTCTAAACCAGGTCTAAACCAGACTAAACCAGGACTAAACCAAGATTAATCAGGCTCCAAACTAGGACTAAACCAGACTAAAACCAAGACTCAAACCAAAACTAAACCAGGTTCTAAACAAGGACTCAAACTAGACTAAAACTAGATTCAACTGGTGACCAAACTGAAGACTAAACCAAGACTCACAAACAAAGGACTAAACCAGGCCTAAAATTGTGGCCTAGAACCAGAGCTCAGTCCTGGGACTAAAACTGCTATTCAAATCCAGGTCTAACTAGACTAACCAGGACCAGACTAAACCAGGATCAAACCAGACAAACCAAGGCTAAACCAGGTCTAAACCAGGACTAAACCAGGACCAAACCAAGACTAAACCAAGACTAAACCAGGACTAAACCAGGTCTAAACCAGGACTAAACCAGGTCTAAACCAGGTCTAAACCCAGACTAAATCAGGACTAAACCAAGTCTAAACCAGAACTAAACCAGGACTAAACCAGGACTAAACCCAGACTAAACCAAAACTAAACCAGGTCTAAACCAGGACTAAACCAGGACTAAACCAGGTCTAAACCAGGACTAAACCAGGACTAAACCAGGACTTTTCTCTCAGTTATGTAACAGACTCTTTTATGTTTGTGTCATGTGACATCAAAACAGCCCCGAGAAACAGCTCCCACAATGCACCTCTCCCCCGTGTGTCAGATGCCCTCCCGTGTGTCAGATTGTGTCAGATGCCCTCCCGTGTGTCAGATTGTGTCAGATGCCCTCCCCGTGTGTCAGATGCCCTCCCCGTGTGTCAGATTGTGTCAGATGCCCTCCCTGTGTGTCAGATTGTGTCAGATGCCCTCCCTGTGTGTCAGATTAAAGCCAGATGCCCTCCGTGTCAGATGTCTCCCATGTGTCAGATTGTGTCAGATGCCCTCCCTGTGTGTCAGATTGTGTCAGATGCCCTCCTGTGTGTCAGATTGCACAGATACCCTCCTGGAAGATGAGAGGTTTTTTGGAGAGAGAGACAGTGGAGTGGATGGAAATAGCAGAAGTCCCGCCCTGAGCCTCTCCTCACACTTTGGCTCAGGAACAAAAGAAAATCCAGATCAGACGAGTTTGGGCTTTTACAGACCTGTTTAAGTCCTGTTTAAGTCCTGTTTAAGTCCTGGTTTAGTCCTTGTTTAGACCTGGTTTAGACCTGGTTTAGTCCTGGTTTAGTCCTGGTTTAGTCCTGGTTTAGTCCTGGTTTAGACCTGGTTTAGTCTTGGTTTAGTCCCGGTTTAGTCCTGGTTTAGTCCTGGTTTAGTCCTGGTTTAGTCCTGGTTTAGTCCTGGTTTAGACCTGGTTTAGTCTTGGTTTAGTCCCGGTTTAGTCCTGGTTTAGACCTGGTTTAGTCTTGGTTTAGTCCTGGTTTAGTCCTGGTTTAGTCCTTGTTTAGACCTGGTTTAGTCCTGGTTTAGACCTGGTTTAGACCTGGTTTAGACCTGGTTTAGTCCTTGTTTAGACCTGGTTTAGACCTGGTTTAGTCCGGGTTCAGTCCTGATTTAGACCTGGTTTTGTCCGGGTTCAGTCTCGGTTTAGACCTGGTTTAGTCCAGGTTCAGTCCTGGTTTAGCCCTGGTTTAGTCCTGGTTTAGACCTGGTTTGGTCCTAATTTAGTCCTGGTTTAGTCCTGGTTTAGACCTGGTTTAGACCTGGTTTAGACCTGGTTTAGACCTGGTTTAGACCTGGTTTAGTCCTGGTTTAGACCTGGTTTAGACCTGGTTTAGTCCGAGTTCAGTCCTGGTTTAGTCCTGGTTTAGTCCTGGTTTAGACCTGGTTTAGACCTGGTTTAGTCCGAGTTCAGTCCTGGTTTAGTCCTGGTTTAGTCCTGGTTTAGTCCTGGTTTAGACCTGGTTTAGTCCGAGTTCAGTCCTGGTTTAGACCTGGTTTAGACCTGGTTTAGTCCGGGTTCTGTCCTGGTTTAGTCCGGGTTCTGTCCTGGTTTAGTCCGGGTTTTGTCCTGGTTTAGTCCGGGTTCTGTCCTGGTTTAGTCCGAGTTCAGTCCTGGTTTAGTCCTGGTTTAGTCCTGGTTTAGACCTGGTTTAGACCTGGTTTAGTCCGAGTTCAGTCCTGGTTTAGACCTGCTTTGGTCCTGATGGGTTCAGTTTCCTGTGAGTTCACTTCCTTTTCCTGAGGACATTTCTGGTTTCATTCCTGAGACCTGAGCTCAGAACTAAACCAGGACTAAACACGGACTTAACCGGGACTGAACCGGGACTAAACACGGACTGAACCGGGACTGAACCGGGACTAAAGTGGGACTCGTCAGTGTGAGTCTAAATGTGTCCTGGACCACACTGACCCTAATCACAGCCTGAGCACATTCCTCTGAGACCAGGACCAGGACCAGACCAGGACCAGGACCAGACCAGACCAGACCAGGACCAGGACCAGACCAGGACCAGACCAGAGACCAGACCAGGACCAGACCAGGACCAGACCAGGACCAGACCAGGACCAGGACCAGGACCAGGACCAGGACCAGGACCAGACCAGGACCAGACCAGAGACCAGACCAGGACCAGACCAGGACCAGGACCAGGACCAGGACCAGGACCAGACCAGGACCAGACCAGAGACCAGACCAGGACCAGACTAGGACCAGACCAGGACCAGACCAGAGACCAGACCAGGACCAGACCAGGACCAGACCAGGATCAGACCAGAGACCAGGACCAGGACCAGACCAGAGACCAGACCAGAGACCAGACCAGGACCAGACCAGGACCAGGACCAGGACCAGACCAGGACCAGACCAGAGACCAGACCAGGACCAGACTAGGACCAGACCAGGACCAGACCAGGACCAGACCAGAGACCAGACCAGGACCAGACCAGGACCAGACCAGGATCAGACCAGAGACCAGACCAGGACCAGACCAGGACCAGACCAGGACTGTGTATTTAAATTATATTGTGATTAACTGTTGCTCATCAATCATTTCAACACTAATAAAAGTCTGAGGAGTAAAGACCCTGGTTTAGTCCTGGTTTAGTCCTGGTTTTGTCCTGGTTTAGTCCTGGTTTAGTCCTGGTTCAGTCCTGGTTTAGTCCTGGTTTTGTCCTGGTTTAGTCCTGGTTTAGTCCTGGTTTAGTCCTGGTTTGGTTCTGATGTTGGTCTGGTGTGTTTCAGAGCTTCTTGGGTCGACCAAACGCCTGAACGTGAATTACCAGGACTCGGACGGGTGAGTGACACAGGATAATAACACCTGCACAGAAACACGGACTAAACCAGGACTAAACCAGGACTAAACCAGGTCTAAACCAGGACTAAACCAGGACTAAACCAGGACTAAACCAGGACTAAACCAGGTCTAAACCAGGACTAAACCAGGACTAAACCAGGACTAAACCAGGTCTAAACCAGGACTAAACCAGGACTAAACCAGGACTAAACCAGGTCTAAACCAGGTCTAAACCAGGACTAAACCAGGTCTAAACCAGGACTAAACCAGGACTAAACCAGGACTAAACCAGGACTAAACCAGGACTAAATCAGGACTAAACCAGGACTAAACCAGGTCTAAACCAGGACTAAACCAGGTCTAAACTAGGACTAAACCAGGACTAAACCAGGACTAAACCAGGACTAAACCAGGACTACACCAGGTCTAAACCAGGACTAAACCAGGACTAAACCAGGTCTAAACTAGGACTAAACCAGGACTAAACCAGGACTAAACCAGGTCTAAACTAGGACTAAACCAGGACTAAACCAGGACTAAACCAGAACTACACCAGGACTAAACCAGGACTAAACCAGGACTAAACCAGGTCTAAATCAGGACTAAACCAGGACTAAACCAGGACTACACCAGGACTACACCAGGACTACACCAGGACTAAACCAGGACTAAACCAGGACTAAACCAGGACTAAACCAGGACTAAACCAGGTCTAAATCAGGTCTAAACCCAGACTAAACCCGGGCTTCTTCCCGGCATCTGGGAAAAGTGAAATGTAATATTTGCCGAGACATTTGTGATGTTCGAGCGTTTCCGTGGAGACGCCGGAGGAAAAATGGCGACTAAACCAACAGGCCGTAAATCCAGAAGAAGAGTTTAGGGCCGGGGTCAAAGGTCGAGACTCATCCACTCCAGAAAACACTTCAGGCTGATTTAAGACTAGACCAGGTCTGAACCAGGTCTGAACCAGGTCTGAACCAGGACTGAACCAGGTCTGAACCAGGACTGAACCAGGTCTGAACCAGGTCTGAACCAGGTCTTTTTGTTTGTCTCCTTGGTGTTGACAGAGCGCAGGGCTCTGATTGGCTGGTTTAAAGGGGTGCTGCGCTCTGATTGGCCCGTTTAAAGGGGTGCTGCGCTCTGATTGGCTGGTTTAAAGGGGTGCTGCGCTCTGATTGGCCGGTTTAAAGGGGTGCTGCGCTCTGATTGGCCGGTTTAAAGGGGTGCTGCGCTCTGATTGGCCGGTTTAAAGGGGTGCTGCGCTCTGATTGGCCGGTTTAAAGGGGTGCTGCGCTCTGATTGGCTGGCTGGAGTGGAACGTGAGAGGAATGTTCATCTGAGCTCGAACAAAAGCTCCACACCAAGACCTGGTTTAGATCTTTAGTCCTGGTTCAGACCCGGTTCAGCCCTTGTGTAGTCCTGGTTTAGTCCTGGTTTAGTCCTGGTTTAGATCTGGTTTAGTCCTGGTTTAGACCTGGTTTAGTCCTGGTTTAGACCTGGTTTAGACCTGGTTTAGTCCTGGTTTAGACCTGGTTTAGACCTGGTTTAGTCCTGGTTTAGACCTGGTTTAGTCCTGGTTTAGATCTGGTTTAGACCTGGTTTGGACCCGGTTTAGACCTGGTTTGGACCCGGTTTAGACCTGGTTTGGACCTGGTTTAGTCCTGGTTTAGTCCTGGTTTAGTCCTGGTTTAGTCCTGGTTTAGTCCTGGTTTGGACCCGGTTTAGTCCTGGTTTAGTCCTGGTTTAGTCCTGGTTTAGACCTGGTTTAGTCCTGGTTTAGTCCTAGTTTAGTCCTGGTTTAGTCCTGGTTTAGTCCTGGTTTAGACCTGGTTTAGTCCTGGTTTAGACCTGGTTTAGTCCTGGTTTAGTCCTGGTTTAGATCTGGTTTAGTTTTATTTTTAGTTTCTTCTTCTCTGAAAAGTGAAAACACGAAGTCGTTTTGTTCTGAGGGATGAAAGAAGAGAGAGACTGACAGAGAGAGAGAAGAGGAGAGAGAGCAAGTGAAAAGAAGAGGAAGAGAGGGGGAAGAGGAGGAGGAGAGGGGGAAGAGAGGGGGAAGAGGAGGAGGAGAGGGGGAAGAGGAGGAGGAGAGGGGGAAGAGGAGGAGGAGAGGAGGAGGAGAGGGGGAAGAGGAGGAGGAGAGGGGGAAGAGGAGGAGGAGAGGAGGAGGAGAGGGGGAAGAGGAGGAGGAGAGGGGAAGAGGAGGAGGAGAGGGGGAAGAGGAGGAGGAGAGGGGGAATGAGGCCTGAGTGAGTCCATTAGACGCTCTGGCCTCAGGCTTCTGCCGTGTAGAATGAGGAGAGTCTGAAGAGACAAATGAGAGAGAGAGGAGAGATGGAGAGAGGAGAGATGGAGAGAGGAGAGATGAGAGAGGAGAGATAGAGAGAGAGAGGAGAGAGGAGAGATGGAGAGATGGAGAGAGGAGAGATGGAGAGAGGAGAGATGGAGAAAGAGGAGAGATGGAGAGAGGAGAGATGGAGAGAGATGGAGAGAGGAGAGAGAGGAGAGATGGAGAAAGAGGAGAGAGGAGAGAGAGGAGAGATGGAGAAAGAGGAGAGATGGAGAGAGGAGAGATGGAGAGAGGAGAGATGGAGAGAGGAGAGATGGAGAAAGAGGAGAGAGGAGAGAGAGGAGAGATGGAGGGAAAAGTTAGAGGAGGATGAAGTATCTTGTTCAGTTCAGTGTTCAGGAGGAGCTGGTTTCGTGTCTGACCCGAGCGCGCACGTGACCCGAGTGTGCACGTGACCCGAGCGTGCACGTGACCCGAGCGTGCACGTGACCCGAGCGCGCACGTGACCCGCCGACGAGCGCGACGTGACCCGAAAGGCACGTGAAGTGCACGTGACCCGAAAGCGCCAAGACGTGACCCGAAAGCGCCATGAACGTGACCCGAGACGCGTGACCCGAGCGCCAAGACGTGACCCGAAAGGCCAAGACGCGGACTCCGAGCGCCGCGACGCGTGACCCGAGCGTGCACGTGACCCGAGCGCGCACGTGACCCGAGCGTGCACGTGGCTTGGCAGTGACCTGGTGCAGACCTGAGTGAAGTCGCCTCATCAACACAAACTGAGTCCAGCGTTTGTGCTGCAGAAAGTTTCATTTGTGACTTTATCCAAACTCCACAAAACGAGTGAAGAGAAACGACCTGAGGCTGAGAAACGACCTGAGGCTGAGAAACGACCTGAGGCTGAGAAACGACCTGAGGCTGAGAAACGACCTGAGGATGAGAAACGACCTGAGGCTGAGAAACGACCTGAGGCTGAGAAACGACCTGAGGATGATAAACGACCTGAGGCTGAGAAACGACCTGAGGCTGAGAAACGACCTGAGGCTGAGAAGCGACCTGAGGCTGTGAAACGACCTGAGGCTGAGAAAGCGACCTGAGGCTGAGAAAGCGACCTGAGGCTGAGAAAGCGACCTGAGGCTGAGAAGCGACCTGAGGCTGTGAAAGCGACCTGAGGCTGAGAAAGCGACCTGAGGCTGAGAAGCGACCTGAGGATGAGAAAATACCTGATGCTGAGAAACGACCTGAGGCTGTGAAACGACCTGAGGCTGAGAAAGCGACCTGAGGCTGAGAACCGACCTGAGGCTGAGAAACGACCTGAGGCTGAGAAACGACCTGAGGCTGAGAAACGACCTGAGGCTGTGAAACGACCTGAGGCTGAGAAACGACCTGAGGCTGAGAAACGACCTGAGGCTGTGAAACGACCTGAGGCTGAGAAACGACCTGAGGCTGAGAAACGACCTGAGGCTGAGAAACGACCTGAGGCTGAGAAAGCGACCTGAGGCTGAGAAAGCGACCTGAGGCTGTGAAACGACCTGAGGCTGTGAAAGCGACCTGCGGCTGTGACCCGACCTGAGGCTGAGAAACGACCTGCGGCTGAGAACCGACCTGAGGCTGAGAAACGACCTGAGGCTGAGAAACGACCTGAGGCTGTGAAACGACCTGAGGCTGTGAAACGACCTGAGGCTGAGAAACGACCTGAGGCTGAGAAACGACCTGAGGCTGAGAAACGACCTGAGGCTGAGAAACGACCTGAGGCTGAGAAACGACCTGAGGCTGAGAAACGACCTGAGGCTGAGAAACGACCTGAGGCTGTGAAACGACCTGAGGCTGAGAAACGACCTGAGGCTGTGAAAGCGACCTGAGGCTGAGAAACGACCTGAGGCTGAAGCGACCTGAGGCTGAGAAAGCGACCTGAGGCTGATGAAACGACCTGAGGCTGAGAAACGACCTGAGGCTGAGAAACGACCTGAGGCTGAGAAACGACCTGAGGCTGAGAAACGACCTGAGGCTGTGAAACGACCTGAGGCTGAGAAACGACCTGAGGCTGAGAAACGACCTGAGGCTGTGAAACGACCTGAGGCTGTGAAACGACCTGAGGCTGAGAAACGACCTGAGGCTGAGAAACGACCTGAGGCTGTGAAACGACCTGAGGCTGAGAAACGACCTGAGGCTGAGAAACGACCTGAGGCTGTGAAACGACCTGAGGCTGAGAAACGACCTGAGGCTGTGAAACGACCTGAGGCTGTGAAACGACCTGAGGCTGAGAAACGACCTGAGGCTGAGAAACGACCTGAGGCTGTGAAACGACCTGAGGCTGAGAAACGACCTGAGGCTGTGAAACGACCTGAGGCTGAGAAACGACCTGAGGCTGTGAAACGACCTGAGGCTGAGAAACGACCTGAGGCTGAGAAACGACCTGAGGCTGTGAAACGACCTGAGGCTGAGAAACGACCTGAGGCTGAGAAACGACCTGAGGCTGTGAAACGACCTGAGGCTGAGAAACGACCTGAGGCTGAGAAACGACCTGAGGCTGAGAAACGACCTGAGGCTGAGAAACGACCTGAGGCTGAGAAACGACCTGAGGCTGTGAAACGACCTGAGGCTGAGAAACGACCTGAGGCTGAGAAACGACCTGAGGCTGAGAAACGACCTGAGGCTGAGAAACGACCTGAGGCTGTGAAACGACCTGAGGCTGAGAAACGACCTGAGGCTGAGAAACGACCTGAGGCTGTGAAAGCGACCTGAGGCTGTGAAACGACCTGAGGCTGAGAAACGACCTGAGGCTGAGAAACGACCTGAGGCTGAGAAACGACCTGAGGCTGTGAAACGACCTGAGGCTGAGAAACGACCTGAGGCTGAGAAAGCGACCTGAGGCTGTGAAACGACCTGAGGCTGTGAAACGACCTGAGGCTGAGAAACGACCTGAGGCTGAGAAACGACCTGAGGCTGAGAAACGACCTGAGGCTGAGAAACGACCTGAGGCTGAGAAACGACCTGAGGCTGTGAAACGACCTGAGGCTGTGAAACGACCTGAGGCTGAGAAACGACCTGAGGCTGAGAAACGACCTGAGGCTGAGAAACGACCTGAGGCTGTGAAACGACCTGAGGCTGAGAAACGACCTGAGGCTGAGAAACGACCTGAGGCTGTGAAACGACCTGAGGCTGAGAAACGACCTGAGGCTGAGAAACGACCTGAGGCTGTGAAACGACCTGAGGCTGAGAAACGACCTGAGGCTGAGAAACGACCTGAGGCTGTGAAACGACCTGAGGCTGAGAAACGACCTGAGGCTGAGAAACGACCTGAGGCTGAGAAACGACCTGAGGCTGAGAAACGACCTGAGGCTGAGAAACGACCTGAGGCTGTGAAACGACCTGAGGCTGTGAAACGACCTGAGGCTGAGAAACGACCTGAGGCTGTGAAACGACCTGAGGCTGAGAAACGACCTGAGGCTGTGAAACGACCTGAGGCTGTGAAACGACCTGAGGCTGTGAAACGACCTGAGGCTGAGAAACGACCTGAGGCTGAGAAACGACCTGAGGCTGTGAAACGACCTGAGGCTGAGAAACGACCTGAGGCTGAGAAACGACCTGAGGCTGTGAAACGACCTGAGGCTGAGAAACGACCTGAGGCTGAGAAACGACCTGAGGCTGTGAAACGACCTGAGGCTGTGAAACGACCTGAGGCTGAGAAACGACCTGAGGCTGAGAAACGACCTGAGGCTGTGAAACGACCTGAGGCTGAGAAACGACCTGAGGCTGTGAAACGACCTGAGGCTGTGAAACGACCTGAGGCTGAGAAACGACCTGAGGCTGAGAAGCGACCTGTGGCTGTGAAACGACCTGAGGCTGAGAAACGACCTGAGGCTGAGAAACGACCTGAGGCTGTGAAACGACCTGAGGCTGAGAAACGACCTGAGGCTGAGAAACGACCTGAGGCTGTGAAACGACCTGAGGCTGTGAAACGACCTGAGGCTGTGAAACGACCTGAGGCTGAGAAACGACCTGAGGCTGTGAAACGACCTGAGGCTGAGAAACGACCTGAGGCTGAGAAACGACCTGAGGCTGAGAAACGACCTGAGGCTGAGAAGCGACCGGAGGCTGTGAAAGCGACCTGAGGCTGAGAAGCGACCTGAGGCTGAGAAACGACCTGAGGCTGAGAAAGCGACCTGAGGCTGTGAAACGACCTGAGGCTGAGAACCGACCTGAGGCTGAGAAACGACCTGAGGCTGTGAAACGACCTGAGGCTGTGAAACGACCTGAGGCTGAGAAACGACCTGAGGCTGAGAAACGACCTGAGGCTGAGAAACGACCTGAGGCTGTGAAACGACCTGAGGCTGAGAAACGACCTGAGGCTGAGAAACGACCTGAGGCTGTGAAACGACCTGAGGCTGTGAAACGACCTGAGGCTGAGAAACGACCTGAGGCTGAGAAACGACCTGAGGCTGAGAAACGACCTGAGGCTGAGAAACGACCTGAGGCTGAGACGCGACCTGAGGCTGTGAAACGACCTGAGGCTGAGAAACGACCTGAGGCTGAGAAACGACCTGAGGCTGTGAAACGACCTGAGGCTGAGAAACGACCTGAGGCTGAGAAACGACCTGAGGCTGAGAAACGACCTGAGGCTGTGAAACGACCTGAGGCTGAGAAACGACCTGAGGCTGAGAAACGACCTGAGGCTGAGAAACGACCTGAGGCTGAGAAACGACCTGAGGCTGAGAAACGACCTGAGGCTGTGAAACGACCTGAGGCTGAGAAACGACCTGAGGCTGAGAAACGACCTGAGGCTGTGAAACGACCTGAGGCTGAGAAACGACCTGAGGCTGAGAAAGCGACCTGAGGCTGAGAAAGCGACCTGTGGCTGAGAAACGACCTGAGGCTGTGAAACGACCTGAGGCTGAGAAACGACCTGAGGCTGAGAAACGACCTGAGGCTGTGAAACGACCTGAGGCTGAGAAGAGACCGGAGGCTGAGAATCGGCCTGAGGCTGGGAATCGACCTGAGGCTGTGAAAGCGACCTGAGGCTGTGAAACGACCTGAGGCTGAGAAACGACCTGAGGCTGAGAAACGACCTGAGGCTGAGAAACGACCTGAGGCTGAGAAAGCGACCTGAGGCTGAGAAACGACCTGAGGCTGTGAAACGACCTGAGGCTGTGAAACGACCTGAGGCTGAGAAAGCGACCTGAGGCTGTGAAACGACCTGAGGCTGAGAAACGACCTGAGGCTGAGAAACGACCTGAGGCTGTGAAACGACCTGAGGCTGTGAAACGACCTGAGGCTGAGAAACGACCTGAGGCTGAGAAACGACCTGAGGCTGTGAAACGACCTGAGGCTGAGAAACGACCTGAGGCTGAGAAAGCACCTGAGGCTGTGAAGCGACCTGAGGCTGAAAGCGACCTGAGGCTGAGAAACGACCTGAGGCTGTGAAACGACCTGAGGCTGTGAAACGACCTGAGGCTGAGAAACGACCTGAGGCTGAGAAACGACCTGAGGCTGTGAAACGACCTGAGGCTGAGAAACGACCTGAGGCTGAGAAACGACCTGAGGCTGAGAAACGACCTGAGGCTGTGAAACGACCTGAGGCTGAGAAACGACCTGAGGCTGAGAAACGACCTGAGGCTGTGAAACGACCTGAGGCTGAGAAACGACCTGAGGCTGAGAAACGACCTGAGGCTGTGAAACGACCTGAGGCTGAGAAACGACCTGAGGCTGTGGAACGACCTGAGGCTGAGAAACGACCTGAGGCTGAGAAACGACCTGAGGCTGTGAAACGACCTGAGGCTGAGAAACGACCTGAGGCTGAGAAACGACCTGAGGCTGAGAAACGACCTGAGGCTGAGAAACGACCTGAGGCTGAGAAACGACCTGAGGCTGTGAAACGACCTGAGGCTGAGAAACGACCTGAGGCTGAGAAACGACCTGAGGCTGTGAAACGACCTGAGGCTGTGAAACGACCTGAGGCTGAGAAACGACCTGAGGCTGAGAAACGACCTGAGGCTGTGAAACGACCTGAGGCTGAGAAACGACCTGAGGCTGAGAAACGACCTGAGGCTGTGAAACGACCTGAGGCTGTGAAGCGTCCTGAGGCTGTGAAACGACCTGAGGCTGAGAAGCGACGTGAGGCTGTGAAGCGGGCTGAGGCTGAGAAACGACCTGAGGCTGAGAAACGACCTGAGGCTGTGAAACGACCTGAGGCTGTGAAACGACCTGAGGCTGAGAAACGACCTGAGGCTGAGAAGAGCCCTAAGGCTGAGAAACGACCTGAGGCTGTGAAACGACCTGAGGCTGAGAAAGCGACCTGAGGCTGAGAAAGCGACCTGAGGCTGTGAAACGACCTGAGGCTGAGAAACGACCTGAGGCTGAGAAACGACCTGAGGCTGTGAAACGACCTGAGGCTGAGAAACGACCTGAGGCTGAGAAACGACCTGAGGCTGTGAAACGACCTGAGGCTGAGAAACGACCTGAGGCTGAGAAACGACCTGAGGCTGAGAAACGACCTGAGGCTGAGAAACGACCTGAGGCTGAGAAACGACCTGAGGCTGTGAAACGACCTGAGGCTGAGAAACGACCTGAGGCTGAGAAACGACCTGAGGCTGTGAAACGACCGGAGGCTGAGAAAGCGACCTGAGGCTGTGAAACGACCTGAGGCTGT
>CM068351.1:1988747-2023747 GCA_034769755.1 Odontamblyopus lacepedii
CTGTCCTCACCTGTCCCCCTGTCCTCACCTGTTCTCACCTGTCCCCCTGTCCTCACCTGTCCCCCTGTCCTCACCTGTCCTCACCTGTCCCCCTGTCCTCACCTGTCCCCCTGTCTCTCCCATTTCCCCCTGTCTCACCTGTCCTCACCTGTCCTCACCTGTCCCCCTGTCCTCACCTGTCCCCCTGTCTCTCACCTGTTCCCCTGTCCTCACCTGTCCCCCTGTCTCTCACCTGTCCCCCTGTCCTCACCTGTCCCCCTGTCCTCACCTGTCCCCCTGTCCTCACCTGTCCTCACCTGTCCCCCTGTCTCTCACCTGTCCTCACCTGTCCCCCTGTCCTCACCTGTCCCCCTGTCCTCACCTGTCCCCCTGTCCTCACCTGTCCCCCTGTCTCCCGGTGGCAGGTGGCGCAGCTCCTCCTCAGCAGTAACATGGCGTCTGGGCTGTTGGAGGGGGAGAGGAAGGAGCCGTCAGACTCGTCCTTCACGACTCCGCTGCACCTGGCGGCTCGAAACGGACACAAGGAGCTCATCCGGTCAGAGACGCACACGCTTCGATTTATATACACTTTATACAGACTTTATCTATATACACTTTATACAGACTTTATCTATATACACTTTATTTATATACACTTTATTTATACAAACTTTATCTATATACACTTTATCTATATACACTTTATTTATACAAACTTTATCTATATACACTTTATACAAACTTTATCTATATACACTTTATTTATATACACTTTATTTATACAAACTTTATCTATATACACTTTATACAAACTTTATTTATACAAACTTTATCTATATACACTTTATACAAACTTTATTTATACAAACTTTATCTATATACACTTTATACAAACTTTATTTATACAAACTTTATTTATATACACTTTATACAAACTTTATTTATACAAACTTTATCTATATACACTTTATACAAACTTTATTTATATACACTTTATACAAACTTTATTTATATACACTTTATACAAACTTTATTTATATACACTTTATACAAACTTTATTTATACAAACTTTATTTATATACACTTTATACAAACTTTATCTATATACACTTTATACAAACTTTATCTATATACACTTTATACAAACTTTATCTATATACACTTTATACAAACTTTATTTATATACACTTTATACAAACTTTATTTATATACACTTTATACAAACTTTATTTATACAAACTTTATCTATATACACTTTATACAAACTTTATCTATATACACTTTATACAAACTTTATTTATATACACTTTATACAAACTTTATTTATATACACTTTATACAAACTTTATTTTTACAAACTTTATTTATATACACTTTATACAAACTTTATTTATACAAACTTTATTTATATACACTTTATACAAACTTTATCTATATACACTTTATACAAACTTTATTTATATACACTTTATACAAACTTTATTTATATACACTTTATACAAACTTTATTTATATACACTTTATACAAACTTTATCTATATACACTTTATACAAACTTTATTTATATGCACTTTATTTATACAAACTTTATTTATATACACTTTATTTATACAAACTTTATTTATATACACTTTATTTATATACACTTTATTTATACAAACTTTATTTATATACACTTTATACAAACTTTATTTATATACACTTTATTTATATACACTTTATTTATACAAACTTTATTTATATACACTTTATACAAACTTTATTTATATACACTTTATACAAACTTTATTTATATACACTTTATACAAACTTTATCTATATACACTTTATACAAACTTTATCTATATACACTTTATTTATACAAACTTTATTTATATACACTTTATACAAACTTTATCTATATACACTTTATTTATACAAACTTTATTTATACAAACTTTATTTATATACACTTTATTTATATACACTTTATTTATATACACTTTATTTATACAAACTTTATCTATATACACTTTATTTATACAAACTTTATTTATATACACTTTATACAAACTTTATCTATATACACTTTATTTATACAAACTTTATTTATACAAACTTTATCTATATACACTTTATTTATACAAACTTTATCTATATACACTTTATTTATACAAACTTTATCTATATACACTTTATTTATACAAACTTTATCTATATACACTTTATTTATACAAACTTTATCTATATACACTTTATTTATACAAACTTTATCTATATACACTTTATTTATACAAACTTTATTTATATACACTTTATTTATACAAACTTTATTTATACAAACTTTATCTATATACACTTTATTTATACAAACTTTATCTATATACACTTTATACAAACTTTATCTATATACACTTTATTTATACAAACTTTATCTATATACACTTTATCTATATACACTTTATTTATACAAACTTTATTTATACAAACTTTATCTATATACACTTTATTTATACAAACTTTATTTCTACAAACTTTATCTATATACACTTTATTTATACAAACTTTATTTATACAAACTTTATCTATACAAACTTTATTTATACAAACTTTATCTATATACACTTTATTTATACAAACTTTATCTATATACACTTTATTTATACAAACTTTATCTATATACACTTTATTTATACAAACTTTATCTATATACACTTTATTTATACAAACTTTATCTATATACACTTTATACAAACTTTATCTATATACACTTTATTTATACAAACTTTATCTATATACACTTTATTTATACAAACTTTATTTATACAAACTTTATTTATATACACTTTATTTATATACACTTTATTTATATACACTTTATTTATACAAACTTTATTTATATACACTTTATACAAACTTTATTTATATACACTTTATTTATACAAACTTTATTTATATACACTTTATTTATACAAACTTTATCTATATACACTTTATTTCTATATTCCTGTACGTTTCCTTCATATTCACCAGTGAAACAGAAGCAGTTTTATAACTGCAGTAAAATGAAACGGACCCTTTACAGTGACGTCACACTGGGGGTTCTACATATGTGTCTATGACAGAATGTTCAGCAGTTACTATGGAAACACAATACAAAACAGCAGCTCAGAGGCACAGAGTAACTTTACTGCAGTAACTTTATACTGTGTACTCTGTAGTACTAGTACTGAGGTACTGTTTAATACTCTTGGTACTTGTACTTTACACCACTAAATATAAAGATTGTATTTTCAGACTTCTGCGCAAGTCGTACTCTGAAGTACTCTGTAGTACTTCACAGTACTTCACAGTACTCTGTAGTACTTCACAGTACTTCACAGTACTTCACAGTACTTCACAGTACTTCACAGTACTCTGTAGTACTTCACAGTACTTCACAGTACTTCACAGTACTCTGTGTGTTTTCAGGCTGCTGTTGAAGTCGTACTCTGTAGTACTCTGTAGTACTTCACAGTACTTCACAGTACTTCATAGTACTTCACAGTACTCTGTAGTACTTCACAGTACTTCACAGTACTCTGTGTGTTTTCAGGCTGCTGTTGAAGTCGTACTCTGTAGTACTCTGTAGTACTTCACAGTACTTCACAGTACTTCATAGTACTTCACAGTACTCTGTAGTACTTCACAGTACTTCACAGTACTTCATAGTACTTCACAGTACTCTGTAGTACTTCACAGTACTTCACAGTACTTCACAGTACTCTGTGTGTTTTCAGGCTGCTGTTGAAGTCGTGCTCTGTAGTACTTCACAGTACTTCACAGTACTTCATAGTACTTCACAGTACTCTGTAGTACTTCACAGTACTTCACAGTACTTCACAGTACTCTGTAGTACTTCACAGTACTTCACAGTACTTCACAGTACTCTGTGTGTTTTCAGGCTGCTGTTGAAGTCGTACTCTGTAGTACTCGTAGTACTCGT
This sequence comes from Odontamblyopus lacepedii, assembly GCA_034769755.1. Taxonomy (NCBI): domain Eukaryota; kingdom Metazoa; phylum Chordata; class Actinopteri; order Gobiiformes; family Gobiidae; genus Odontamblyopus; species Odontamblyopus lacepedii. The sequence continues at coordinate 1,992,692 of CM068351.1, forward strand.
AGTACTTCACAGTACTTCACAGTACTTCGTAGTACTCGTAGTACTCGTAGTACTTCACAGTACTTCGTAGTACTCGTAGTACTCGTAGTACTTCACAGTACCTCGTAGTACTCGTAGTACTCGTAGTACTCGTAGTACTTCACAGTACTTCACAGTACTTCACAGTACTCTGTGTGTTTTCAGGCTGCTGTTGAAGTCGTACTCGTAGTACTCGTAGTACTCGTAGTACTTCACAGTACTTCACAGTACTTCGTAGTACTCGTAGTACTCTGTAGTACTTCACAGTACTTCATAGTACTTCACAGTACTCTGTAGTACTTCACAGTACTTCACAGTACTTCACAGTACTCTGTGTGTTTTCAGGCTGCTGTTGAAGTCGTACTCTGTAGTACTCTGTAGTACTCTGTAGTACTTCACAGTACTTCACAGTACTTCATAGTACTTCACAGTACTCTGTAGTACTTCACAGTACTTCACAGTACTTCACAGTACTCTGTGTGTTTTCAGGCTGCTGTTGAAGTCGTACTCTGTAGTACTCTGTAGTACTCTGTAGTACTTCACAGTACTTCACAGTACTTCATAGTACTTCACAGTACTCTGTAGTACTTCACAGTACTTCATAGTACTTCACAGTACTCTGTAGTACTTCACAGTACTTCACAGTACTTCACAGTACTCTGTGTGTTTTCAGGCTGCTGTTGAAGTCGTACTCTGTAGTACTTCACAGTACTTCACAGTACTTCATAGTACTTCACAGTACTCTGTAGTACTTCACAGTACTTCATAGTACTTCACAGTACTCTGTAGTACTTCACAGTACTTCATAGTACTTCACAGTACTCTGTAGTACTTCACAGTACTTCACAGTACTTCACAGTACTCTGTGTGTTTTCAGGCTGCTGTTGAAGTGGGTACTCTGTAGTACTTCACAGTACTTCACAGTACTTCATAGTATTTCACAGTACTCTGTAGTACTTCACAGTACTTCATAGTACTTCACAGTACTCTGTAGTACTTCACAGTACTTCATAGTACTTCACAGTACTCTGTAGTACTTCACAGTACTTCACAGTACTTCACAGTACTCTGTGTGTTTTCAGGCTGCTGTTGAAGTCGTACTCTGTAGTACTTCACAGTACTTCACAGTACTTCATAGTACTTCACAGTACTCTGTAGTACTTCACAGTACTTCGTTTCACAGTACTCTGTAGTACTTCACAGTACTTCATAGTACTTCACAGTACTCTGTAGTACTTCACAGTACTTCACAGTACTTCACAGTACTCTGTGTGTTTTCAGGCTGCTGTTGAAGTCGTACTCGTAGTACTCGTAGTACTCGTAGTACTTCACAGTACTTCACAGTACTTCGTAGTACTCGTAGTACTCGTAGTACTTCACAGTACTTCGTAGTACTCGTAGTACTCGTAGTACTTCACAGTACTTCGTAGTACTCGTAGTACTCGTAGTACTTCACAGTACTTCGTAGTAAGTACTCGTAGTACTTCACAGTACTTCACAGTACTTCGTAGTACTCTGTGTGTTTTCAGGCTGCTGTTGAAGTCGTACTCTGTAGTACTTCACAGTACTTCACAGTACTTCATAGTACTTCACAGTACTCTGTAGTACTTCACAGTACTTCATAGTACTTCACAGTACTCTGTAGTACTTCACAGTACTTCATAGTACTTCACAGTACTCTGTAGTACTTCACAGTACTTCACAGTACTTCACAGTACTCTGTGTGTTTTCAGGCTGCTGTTGAAGTCGTACTCTGTAGTACTCTGTAGTACTCTGTAGTACTTCACAGTACTTCACAGTACTTCATAGTACTTCACAGTACTCTGTAGTACTTCACAGTACTTCATAGTACTTCACAGTACTCTGTAGTACTTCACAGTACTTCATAGTACTTCACAGTACTCTGTAGTACTTCACAGTACTTCACAGTACTCTGTGTGTTTTCAGGCTGCTGTTGAAGTCGTACTCTGTAGTACTTCACAGTACTTCACAGTACTTCATAGTACTTCACAGTACTCTGTAGTACTTCACAGTACTTCATAGTATTTCACAGTACTCTGTAGTACTTCACAGTACTTCATAGTACTTCACAGTACTCTGTAGTACTTCACAGTACTTCACAGTACTTCACAGTACTCTGTGTGTTTTCAGGCTGCTGTTGAAGTCGTGCTCTGTGAGTACTCTGTAGTACTCTGTAGTACTTCACCAGTACTTCACAGTACTTCATAGTACTTCACAGTACTCTGTAGTACTTCACAGTACTTCATAGTACTTCACAGTACTCTGTAGTACTTCACAGTACTTCATAGTACTTCACAGTACTCTGTAGTACTTCACAGTACTTCACAGTACTTCACAGTACTCTGTGTGTTTTCAGGCTGCTGTTGAAGTCGTACTCTGTAGTACTCTGTAGTACTCTGTAGTACTTCACAGTACTTCACAGTACTTCATAGTACTTCACAGTACTCTGTAGTACTTCACAGTACTTCATAGTACTTCACAGTACTCTGTAGTACTTCACAGTACTTCACAGTACTTCACAGTACTCTGTGTGTTTTCAGGCTGCTGTTGAAGTCGTACTCTGTAGTACTTCACAGTACTTCACAGTACTTCATAGTACTTCACAGTACTCTGTAGTACTTCACAGTACTTCATAGTACTTCACAGTACTCTGTAGTACTTCACAGTACTTCATAGTACTTCACAGTACTCTGTAGTACTTCACAGTACTTCACAGTACTTCACAGTACTCTGTGTGTTTTCAGGCTGCTGTTGAAGTCGTACTCTGTAGTACTTCACAGTACTTCACAGTACTTCATAGTACTTCACAGTACTCTGTAGTACTTCACAGTACTTCATAGTACTTCACAGTACTCTGTAGTACTTCACAGTACTTCACAGTACTTCACAGTACTCTGTGTGTTTTCAGGCTGCTGTTGAAGTCGGGCATCGACATAAACAAAACAACCAAATCGGGCACAGCTCTGCACGAGGCCGCCCTCTACGGGAAAACTGAGGTGGTGCGACTGCTGCTGGACGTGAGTCTGACCCCTGTGTGACCCCTGTGTGACCCCTGTGTGACCCCTAACCCTGTGTGACCCCTGTGTGACCCCTGACCCTGTGTGACCCCTGTGTGACCCCTGTGTGACCCCTAACCCTGTGTGACCCCTGTGTGACCCCTGACCCTGTGTGACCCCTGTGTGACCCCTGACCCTGTGTGACCCCTGACCCTGTGTGACCCCTGTGTGACCCCTAACCCTGTGTGACCCCTGACCCTGTGTGACCCCTAACCCTGTGTGACCCCTGACCCTGTGTGACCCCTGACCCTGTGTGACCCCTGTGTGACCCCTAACCCTGTGTGACCCCTGACCCTGTGTGACCCCTAACCCTGTGTGACCCCTGACCCTGTGTGACCCCTATCCCTGTGTGACCCCTGACCCTGTGTGACTCCTGACCCTGTGTGACCCCTAACCCTGTGTGACCCCTGTGTGACCCCTGACCCTGTGTGACCCCTGTGTGACCCCTGACCCTGTGTGACCCCTAACCCTGTGTGACCCCTGTGTGACCCCTGACCCTGTGTGACCCCTGACCCTGTGTGACCCCTGACCCTGTGTGACCCCTGTGTGACCCCTAACCCTGTGTGACCCCTGACCCTGTGTGACCCCTGTGTGACCCCTAACCCTGTGTGACCCCTGACCCTGTGTGACCCCTGACCCTGTGTGACCCCTGTGTGACCCCTAACCCTGTGTGACCCCTGACCCTGTGTGACCCCTAACCCTGTGTGACCCCTGACCCTGTGTGACCCCTATCCCTGTGTGACCCCTGACCCTGTGTGACTCCTGACCCTGTGTGACCCCTAACCCTGTGTGACCCCTGTGTGACCCCTGACCCTGTGTGACCCCTGTGTGACCCCTGACCCTGTGTGACCCCTAACCCTGTGTGACCCCTGTGTGACCCCTGACCCCTGTGTGACCCCTGACCCTGTGTGACCCCTGTGTGACCCCAGTGTGACCCCACTGAGGTCCTGAATGTTCCGCACTGTTGCTTTCCTCAGGCCGGGGTCGACGTGAACATCAGAAACACGTACAACCAAACGGCTCTGGACATCGTCAACCAGTTCACCACATCCACAGCGAGTCGGGACATCAAACAACTGCTGCGAGGTACAGACCGGGTCTAGACCGGGTCTAGACCGGGTTTAGACCGGGTCTAGACTGGTCTAGTCCTAGTCCTGGTCTAGTCCTGGTCTAGTCCTAGTCCTGGTCTAGTCCTGGTCTAGTCCTAGTCCTGGTCTAGTCCTGGTCTAGTCCTAGTCCTGGTCTAGTCCTGGTCTAGTCCTGGTCTAGTCCTAGTCCTGGTCTAGTCCTGGTCTAGTCCTGGTCTAGTCCTAGTCCTGGTCCTGGTCTGTGCAGATGCCTTTGGGGTGCTGCAGGTTCGAGCTCTTAAGGATTATTGGAACATCCACGACCCGACGGCGCTGAACATCCGAGCGGGCGACATCATCACGGTACTTTTACTGCACCAGTACTGCAGTACTGCAGTAGTACACGCAGTACTGCACGAGTACTGCAGTACTGCAGTAGTACACGCAGTACTGCACCAGTACTGCAGTACTGCAGTAGTACACGCAGTACTACTGCAGTACTGCACTAGTACTGCAGTACTGCAGTAGTACACGCAGTACTGCACTAGTACTGCAGTACTGCAGTAGTGCTTCACAGTACTGCAGTAGTGCTTCACAGTACTGCAGTAGTACTTCACAGTACTGCAGTAGTGCTTCACAGTACTGCAGTAGTGCTTCACAGTACTGCAGTGGTACTTTAGTACTTGTAGTACCTGCAGTACCTGCAGTACTTGCAGTACTTGCAGTAGTAGTACTTTCTCTCAGGTGATGGAGCAGCACGCTGACGGCCGGTGGAAGGGCCACATCCACGACTCTCAGAGAGGAACCGACCGAGTGGGATTCTTCCCCCCGAGTATCGTCGAAGTACTGAGCCGCCGCCTGGGTGAGTACTGCAAATACTACTACTACTACTACTACTGCTACTACTGCTACTGCTACTACTACTACTACTGCTACTACTGCTACTACTGCTACTACTACTACTACTACTACTACTACTACTACTGCTACTACTGCTACTACTGCTACTACTGCTACTGCTACTGCTACTACTGCTACTACTACTACTACTACTACTACTGCTACTACTACTACTGCTACTACTGCTACCACTACCAGCTACCAGCTACTGCTACTGCTACTACTGCTACTACTGCTACTACTACTACTACTGCTACTACTGCTACTACTGCTACTACTACTACTACTACTACTACTGCTACTACTACTACTGCTACTACTGCTACTACTACTACTACTACTGCTACTGCTACTACTGCTACTACTGCTACTACTACTACTACTACTACTACTGCTACTACTACTACTACTACTACTGCTACTACTGCTACTACTGCTACTACTACTACTACTACTACTACTGCTACTGCTACTGCTACTGCTACTGCTACTACTTTGACCATAAAACAATCCCACTCCCACCTCTGCCCCTAATGTTATTGTTACAGCTTTCACTGAGACTCTGGTTTACATCCTGATCCAGACTGGGTCCAGACTGGGTCCAGACCGGGTCCAGACCGGGTCCAGACTGGGTCCAGACCGGGTCCAGACTGGGTCCAGACCGGGTCCAGACTGAGTCCAGACTGGGTCCCGACCGGGTCCAGACCGGGTCCAGACCTGGTTTTGATTGAGACAAACACATTCAGAGTTTTTGTGAAAGTTCTGGTCCAGTCTGAGCCTCGTCTAGAATCACAGAATTATAAACTTAAATAAAAAAAAAAAGTCTGAAAAACAAATTCAAATATTTATTTCATAATCGCCGATATATCGAAGAGCGTCGCTTAAAGACGAGCCCTGTGATTGGGCGAGGCTGACCAGGCCCCGCCCCCCTGTCCTCTGTGTCTAACCTCACCTGCTCCTAACCTCCTGCAGGGGGCGCTCTCTGTAGACACGCCTCTCTGCCCACCGCCCACCGCCTGCCCCGCCCCCTGGACCTGCCCCGCCCCCTGGACCTGCCCCGCTCCCTGGACCTGCCCCGTCCCCTGGACCTGCCCCGCCCCCTCACCACGCCGCTCCTCCCTCAGATGGACGACGGCTACATGCTGTACGCCCACTTCACTAACACAGGTAACCCGAGACCACACCCACTTCACTAACACGGGTAACCCGAGACCACGCCCACTTCACTAACACAGGTAACCCGAGACCACACCCACTTCACTAACACAGGTAACCCGAGACCACGCCCACTTCACTAACACAGGTAACCCGAGACCACGCCCACTTCACTAACAGGTAACCCAAGACCACGCCCACTTCACTAACACAGGTAACCCAAGACCACACCCACTTCACTAACACAGGTAACCCGAGACCACGCCCACTTCACTAACACAGGTAACCCGAGACCACGCCCACTTCACTAACACAGGTAACCCGAGACCACGCCCACTTCACTAACACAGGTAACCCGAGACCACGCCCACTTCACTAACACAGGTAACCCGAGACCACGCCCACTTCACTAACACAGGTAACCCGAGACCACGCCCACTTTAACACAGGTAACCCTGAGACCACGCCCACTTTAACACAGGTAACCCTGAGACCACGCCCACTTCACTAACACAGGTAACCCTGAGACCACGCCCACTTCACTAACACAGGTAACCTGAGACCACGCCCACTTTAACACATGTAACCCGAGACCACGCCCACTTTAACACAGGTAACACGGGGACCAATCAGAGAGCAGCACACACCTGTAACAGCCAATCACAGTGTCTCACCCTGTTTGTTTGTAACCCCTGGAGCATTATTATAAAACTAAAACTAATTTTTCACCTTTACCTCTGACCTCTGACCTCTGCAGGGCCCGGGTCACCTCCACTTTTAGAAAAGAGGAAGTACGAATGTCTTGAATGGACAAATGTGTTTTTTTATATATATATAAAACCAAAGAGAACAGACGTGAAGAATGACCTGAAACGTTTTGTTCGCTCATTGGGCCTGAGGAAAGAGCCTGGTTTTCTTCTGTCCTTTTTTAATTTAGTTTATTCCTTTAAATTAGAACTTTGAAATGGCCCTTTTCTATGTGAATCTGTTTTTATTTTCATGTGAGCTGCTACTTTTATAAGGTGTCGGTTTTGTTTGTCTGGAGCGGATTCTGCCGTCTTGTCCTCAGCGAGATCCACCGATTCTTTTCTGTTTGAACAGACTCGTCTCAGTGGGAATGTTCCCCTGGAGAGTCCGGCTCAGAGGGAATGTTCCCCTGGAGAGTCAGGCTCAGAGGGAATATTCCCCTGGAGAGTCCGGCTCAGAGGGAATATTCCCCTGGAGAGTCCGGCTCAGAGGGAATGTTCCCCTGGAGAGTCCGGCTCAGAGGGAATGTTCCCCTGGAGAGTCCGGCTCAGAGGGAATGTTCCCCTGGAGAGTCCGGCTCAGAGGGAATGTTCCCCTGGAGAGTCCGGCTCAGAGGGAATATTCCCCTGGAGAGTCCGGCTCAGAGGGAATATTCCCCTGGAGAGTCCGGCTCAGAGCAGCGTTTACAGTGACCCTGGTTTATGGGTCACGTTCCAAACAGAACCCGCGACAGGCGAAATCAGCTTTATTTTTTACAGTTATTCTACAGTCCAATACTGAACTAGAATGAAACCAAAGATCAAACCTGTTTTAGGCTCAAGCTTTTGTTTAAGAAATAAAAATAGAAACGATTTCTTACAAATAACTGATAGTTTTTAAAATAGTGTAAAATAATCCTGTTAATAGTGAACAGGAGGAGGACACTGGGCCTCAGGCGTATTTCAGTCCCTCTGAGCCTCTTCGTCCTGACTCCTGCAGCGTCTTTTTCCCAGAACCTCAGATTCATTTCTTCTGTAAAGGCGCCGACAGCCGCAGAGCTTCTACCTTCAGCAGCTCCACAAGTTTCTCTTTTTCTGTGATAGTTTCATCTTCCTCGGCCTTTTGCCTTTGTCGTGCAGAACGTTTCCTCCACATTGTGGTTTTGTCCTGGAGAAAAGTTGCAAAGGTAAATGTGTCGGTCTGAACAGAGACGAGGCCCAGAAACTGTGGACACTGGTCTGAGGGAAAGACCAACGTGACTTTTCCACTTCTGGACGACCTCAGCCTCAGGATTCAGAACACAAGGCACTGGGGGAAAGGTGAAGCGCGTCATAGCGACGGTTCACTGAACTCTGAAACCAATCACCGAATCATCGTATTGGAAACGATTTGCGTTGTTGTTGTTCTGTGGAAGTTGCAGCAGCCAATTTTGAGCCGAAACCGTCTTTTCGTGGACCGACGCTGTTTCGCGTTTGTCTCGGGTTTGTTTAAACTTTTCCGCATTAGCGTCACATGACTGATGCCGCGAACCAGCGAATCAGGAAGATGCAGGTCACAGTCACATGGACCAATAACGCCTATATCAGAGTTTCGGCGTTTTCAGGCGTCCACACGGCGCCGGATCAGATCTGTGCTCAGGTGAATCTGCTGCAGTATCTGCATCGACTGCATCTGCACCGAAAACGACTGGAATACGCACGAGTGTGGGCGGGGCTTAATCACTGGGAGAATAAACTTTGGCCAAAAAGGGAATGATTTTCTAACACATATTGGATCCCCGCGGCCTAAAGGCGACAGGGCGATTTACACATAGACTGTGTAAAAGAAGTGGATGAAGTGAGTGTGACGTCTCCACAGCGTCGCTCCATGAGGCTCCTGTTGCCACGGTTACAGGAGCGAATCTGGAGCCAGGTCTATGTTATGAAGAGCATTTTTTGACAGACAAATAAAAGTAAAAAAAACAAAGTTCAGGATCCTGTGTCGCAGGTTCATACGAACATTTTAAGACCAAAATGACGAGGCCACAGCAGCAGGTCCAGAGAGGAGGAGCCGGAAGAGCCTCCTGGAGCACTTCCTGTTTGGCACGCGGCGGCTAACGGGTTAGCGGCTAACGCTTTAGCTCTGTCCACTCAGATATACGGACTATGGATTTACGGAAAAACCAGAGGGGATTTTTGATAAGATCTAAAGCAAAATCAGTGAAGTTTCATGAATCGCTTTGAGCTCCTCGTCCCAACAGATTTTAAAATAATTTAGCAGAGGTGAAAATCCTCCTGAATATTTGTGCCACATAAAAACATTGAATAAACGCCACACGATGTTCTTGAATCTGAATGTTCCGGTCTGGAGGGAGCTCCACGGCTGCAGCCACAGCCTCTGCTTCATTTACTTGTTCATGTTTAAGTTCTTGGGTCTGAAACAGTGAGTTTTTGCGCCGCAGCCGGGGACCGCAGCAGTGTGGGCAGCACGGCCAGTGTGGGCAGCACCCGCAGCGCCGGGAGCGGCCAGAGCACCGAGAGCAACAGCGCCACCAACGGGTCAACGCAGAACTGCACCCACACGCACCAGGACAAGGTACAGAGGGGCCGGGTTTAGGCCGGGTTTAGTCCTGGGTTAGACCCGGTTTAGTCCTGTTCTAGTCCTGGTTTAGACCTGGTTTAGTCCTGGGTTAGACCTGGTTTAGTCCTGGTTTAGTCCTGGTTTAGTCCTGGGTTAGACCTGGATTAGTCCTGTTCTAGTCCTGGTTTAGACCTGGTTTAGTCCTGGTTTAGTCCTGGTTTAGACCTGGTTTAGTCCTGGTTTAGTCCTGGTTTAGTCCTGGTTTAGACCTGGTTTAGTCCTGGTTTAGTCCTGGTTTAGTCCTGGTTTAGTCCTGGTTTAGACCTGGTTTAGTCCTGGTTTAGACCTGGTTTAGTCCTGGTTTAGTCCTGGTTTAGTCCTGGTTTAGACCTGGTTTAGTCCTGGTTTAGACCTGGTTTAGTCCTGGTTTAGTCCTGGTTTAGACCTGGTTTAGACCTGGTTTAGTCCTGGTTTAGACCTGGTTTAGTCCTGGTTTAGACCTGGTTTAGTCCTGGTTTAGACCTGGTTTAGTCCTGGTTTAGTCCTGGTTTAGTCCTGGTTTAGACCTGGTTTAGACCTGGTTTAGTCCTGGTTTAGACCTGGTTTAGTCCTGGTTTAGACCTGGTTTAGTCCTGGTTTAGTCCTGGTTTAGACCTGGTTTAGACCTGGTTTAGTCCTGGTTTAGACCTGGTTTAGTCCTGGTTTAGACCTGGTTTAGTCCTGGTTTAGACCTGGTTTAGACCTGGTTTAGTCCTGGTTTAGACCTGGTTTAGTCCTGGTTTTAGACCTGGTTTAGTCCTGGTTTAGACCTGGTTTAGTCCTGGTTTAGTCCTGGTTTAGTCCTGGTTTAGACCTGGTTTAGACCTGGTTTAGTCCTGGTTTAGACCTGGTTTAGTCCTGGTTTAGACCTGGTTTAGTCCTGGTTTAGACCTGGTTTAGTCCTGGTTTAGACCTGATTCATTCATTTTCAAAGTGCTTTTATTAAAATCAGAAACATTTCAGGCTCTGACCCTGGTGTGTGTCTGTGTGTGTGTGTGTGTGTGTCTGTGTGTGTGTGTGTGTGTGTCTGTGTGTGTGTGTGTCTGTGTGTGTGTGTGTGTCTGTGTGTGTGTGTGTGTGTCTGTGTGTGTGTGTCTGTGTCTGTGTGTGTGTGTCTGTGTGTCTGTGTGTGTGTGTCTGTGTGTCTGTGTGTGTGTGTCTGTGTGTGTGTGTGTGTGTGTCTGTGTGTGTGTGTGTCTGTGTGTGTGTGTGTGTGTGTGTGTGTGTGTGTCTGTGTGTTTGCAGGCGGCGCCCTCTGCTGGAGACTTCAAACAGCACGACTCCCCCACAGGTGTGTGTTTAAACCTGATGCCCCGGTGTGTGTGACCTCCCAGTTTAAACCTGATGCCCCGGTGTGTGTGACCTCCCAGTTTAAACCTGATGCCCCGGTGTGTGTGACCTCCCAGTTTAAACCTGATGCCCCGGTGTGTGTGACCTCCCAGTTTAAACCTGATGCCCCGGTGTGTGTGACCTCCCAGTTTAAACCTGATGCCCCGGTGTGTGTGACCTCCCAGTTTAAACCTGATGCCCCGGAGCTCTGGTCTCTAAACACACAGGCCTCATGGGGAATGTTCCGTGTTTGAGCTTTAAAGAGGAGGTGCTCTGCCCTTTCCTCTCATGTTCTAACGATCCTCCTCACAAACCTGCCTGAGGAGGTTCTAGAGTCACCCATGGTCCCTCAGGTCCCTCAGGTCACCCAGGTCACTCATGTCACACAGGTCCCTCATGTCACCCAGGTCACTCAGGTCACCCAGGTCACTCGGTCACTCAGGTCACTCAGGAGTGAATGTTAAAGGAGTGAAAAGTTTTAAAGGTTGTAAGAAGTTTTACTAAAGAGTAAAGTGTGAGTGAAATAAGTGTTTCTGGAGCGTGTGTGGATCACAAACCTGCCTGAGGAGGTTTTACAGTCATCCATGCATGTCTGAATAATCTAGAGATCTCTCCATGTTAGTACATTGTTTCCCTCTCTCCCTGCAGGGGGCGCTCCTCGGCGTCACACAGTCACAGTTCAGTCCAGATCCGATCCGGTCGCTCATCAGTTCGTCCGGCCTCAGCAACTCCTGGACGGAAAGGTCAGAGCGTCCCCACAGAGACACGTGAACAGGAACACACACGCCGGGTTAACCTGCTTATCGGGGACATTTCCTGGAGACTCAGAAACATGAACCTGACCCCTGACCCCAAACCCACGTGACCCCTGACCCCAAACCCACGTGACCCCTGACCCCAAACCCACGTGACCCCAAGCCCACGTGACCCCTGACCCCAAACCCACGTGACCCCAAACCCACGTGACCCCTGACCCCAAACCCACGTGACCCCTGACCCCAAACCCACGTGACCACAAACCCATGTGACCCCAAACCCACGTGACCCCTGACCCCAAACCCACGTGACCCCTGACCCCAAACCCACGTGACCCCAAACCCACGTGACCCCAAACCCACGTGACCACAAACCCATGTGACCCCAAACCCATGTGACCCCCAAACTCATGTGACCCCCAAACCCACGTGACCTTTAACCCACATGACCCCAAATCCACGTGGTGCTGTGGTGACTGGTGTGTTACAGGACGCGGAGGCCATCTTGGTGCTGTGTAGTGACTGTGGTGTGTTGCAGGACGTGGAGGCCATCTTGGTGCTGTGTAGTGACTGTGGTGTGTTGCAGGACGTGGAGGCCATCTTGGTGCTGTGTAGTGACTGTGGTGTGTTGCAGGACGCGGAGGCCATCTTGGTGCTGTGTAGTGACTGTGGTGTGTTGCAGGACGCGGAGGCCATCTTGGTGCTGTGTAGTGACTGTGGTGTGTTGCAGGACGCGGAAGCCATCTTGGTGCTGTGTAGTGACTGTGGTGTGTTGCAGGACGCGGAGGCCATCTTGGTGCTGTGTAGTGACTGTGGTGTGTTGCAGGACGCGGAGGCCATCTTGGTGCTGTGTAGTGACTGTGGTGTGTTGCAGGACGCGGAGGCCATCTTGGTGCTGTGTAGTGACTGTGGTGTGTTGCAGGACGCGGAGGCCATCTTGGTGCTGTGTAGTGACTGTGGTGTGTTGCAGGACGCGGAGGCCATCTTGGTGCTGTGTAGTGACTGTGGTGTGTTGCAGGACGCGGAGGCCATCTTGGTGCTGTGTAGTGACTGTGGTGTGTTGCAGGACGCGGAGGCCATCTTGCAGTGGCTCAGTGAGTTCCAGCTGGAGCAGTACACTCCGAACTTCCTGAACAATGGCTACGACGTCCCGACCATCAGCCGCATGACGCCCGAGGTCTGAGCTAGTCACATTTTATCAAAACGATTTTAATATCATAGATTGTTTGGGTGAATTTGAATCTTTACACTGTTTTTACTGCACACAAGTTTGAATGAGAGTGAAGATCAGGTCCCTCAGGTCACTCAGGTCACTCAGGAGTGAATGTTAAAGGAGTGAAAAGTTTTAAAGGTTTTAAGAGGTTTTAATACAGAGTAAAGTGTGAGTGAAATAAGTGATTCTGGAGCGTGTTTGTGCTGCAGAACTGCCGCACGTCCAGCAGAGGGCGCTCCTCATAGAAGTCAGAGGTATTTGATTTTTGTTTAGTCTTTTAGATGTGAAAAGTATCGCCCCGTAATCAGTTTAAACGCAGAAAATGGAACGGCCATGTCCAGAGATCAGATCAATGAGGCGGAGCTGTGAGTTTAAGGCGGAGCTGTGAGTTTAAGGCGGAGCTGTGAGTTTAAGGTGGAGCTGTGAGTTTAAGGCAGAGCTGTCAGTTTAAGGCAGGGCTGACCTCTGACCTCGGCTGTGTTCAGGACCTGACGGCCATCGGAGTGACCAAACCTGGACACCGTAAGAAGATCGCCATGGAGATCACCAACCTCAGCATCCCCGAGTGGCTCCCGGACTACATCCCTGTGAGGAAAACACACTAAAGTACACAGAAAACACACTAAAGTACACAGAAGACACACCAAAGTACACAGAAGACACACTAAAGTACACAGAAAACACACCAAAGTACACAGAAAACACACCAAAGTACACAGAAAACACACCAAAGTACACAGAAAACACACCAAAGTACACAGAAAACACACCAAAGTACACAGAAGACACACTAAAGTACACAGAAAACACACCAAAGTACACAGAAAACACACCAAAGTACACAGGAAACACACCAAAGTACACAGAAAACACACCAAAGTACACAGAAAACACACCAAAGTACACAGAAAACACACCAAAGTACACAGAAAACACACCAAAGTACACAGAAAACACACTAAAGTACACAGAAAACACACCAAAGTACACAGAAAACACACTAAAGTACACAGAAAACACACCAAAGTACACAGAAAACACACCAAAGTACACAGAAAACACACCAAAGTACACAGAAGACACACTAAAGTACACAGAAAACACACCAAAGTACACAGAAAACACACCAAAGTACACAGAAAACACACCAAAGTACACAGGAAACACACCAAAGTACACAGAAAACACACCAAAGTACACAGAAAACACACCAAAGTACACAGAAAACACACTAAAGTACACAGAAAACACATTGAGGCACACAAATATATAAGTACACTAATACATCCCTGAGGAAAACGCAGTATTCTGACAGAGTACCACTCCACACAGGCTGAGGGAGGGGCTCAGTGCTGCAGTTTATACAGTATTGTAGTAGTAGTTGTAGTAGTTGTAGTAGTTGTAGTAGTTGTAGTAGTTGTAGTAGTTGTAGTATTTGTACTTCCAGACGGACCTGGGCGCCTGGCTCAGTACTATAGGATTACTGCAGTACCAGAGGAGACTGTGTGAAAACGGATACGACTCGATGGAAATCGTCAAAGACCTGAGCTGGGAGGATCTGCAGGAGATCGGCATCACCAAACTGGGTCAGTACTGCACTCTGTGTACTGTGTGTACTACTACTGTGTACTGTGTGTACTACTACTGTGTACTGTGTGTACTACTACTGTGTACTGTGTGTACTACTACTGTGTACTCTGTGTACTACTACTGTGTACTCTGTTTACTACTGCTGTGTACTGTACTGTGTGTACTACTACTGTGTACTGTGTGTACTACTACTGTGTACTGTGTGTACTACTACTGTGTACTGTGTGTACTACTACTGTGTACTCTGTGTACTACTACTGTGTACTGTGTGTACTACTACTGTGTACTGTGTGTACTACTACAGTGTACTGTGTGTACTCTGTGTTCAGTACATACACACAATACTTCAGACAGAGTTGTAGTACTGTGTGTACTACAGACTCAGTCCTGCGTAGTATTTGAGAGTATTAGTACTGCGTGTAATACTTCATAGTACTGCGTAGTACTTCATAGTAACAGTACTGCGTGCAGGTCATCAGAAGAAGCTGATGTTGGCCGTGCGTCGAGTGTCGGAGCTTCACCGCCAGGAGCAGGAGGGGGAGGGGCCCCCGAGGAGACGAGGGCCCCCGAGCCCCCGGACCCCCGGAGCCCAGGTACTACTGAGTACTACTGAGTACTACTGAGTACTACTGTGTACTACTGTGTACTACTGAGTACTACTGAGTACTACTGTGTACTACTGTGTACTACTGTGTACTACTGTGTACTACTGAGTACTACTGAGTACTACTGTGTACTACTGTGTACTACTGAGTACTACTGAGTACTACTGTGTACTACTGTGTACTACTGTGTACTACTGAGTACTACTGAGTACTACTGAGTACTACTGTGTACTACTGTGTACTACTGTGTACTACTGTGTACTACTGAGTACTACTGAGTACTACTGTGTACTACTGTGTACTACTGTGTACTACTGAGTACTACTGTGTACTACTGTGTACTACTGAGTACTACTGAGTACTACTGTGTACTACTGTGTACTACTGAGTACTACTGAGTACTACTGTGTACTACTGTGTACTACTGTGTACTACTGAGTACTACTGAGTACTACTGAGTACTACTGTGTACTACTGAGTACTACTGTGTACTACTGAGTACTACTGAGTACTACTGAGTACTACTGAGTACTACTGTGTACTACTGTGTACTACTGAGTACTACTGTGTACTACTGTGTACTACTGAGTACTACTGAGTACTACTGTGTACTACTGTGTACTACTGAGTACTACTGAGTACTACTGTGTACTACTGTGTACTACTGTGTACTACTGAGTACTACTGAGTACTACTGAGTACTACTGAGTACTACTGTGTACTACTGAGTACTACTGTGTACTACTGTGTACTACTGAGTACTACTGTGTACTACTGAGTACTACTGTGTACTACTGTGTACTACTGAGTACTACTGTGTACTACTGTGTACTACTACTGTGTACTACTGTGTACTACTGTGTACTACTGTGTACTATTGAGTACTACTGAGTACTACCGAGTTCTACCGAGTACTACTGTGTACTACTGTGTACTACTGAGTACTACTGAGTACTACTGAGTACTACTGTGTACTACTGTGTACTACTGTGTACTACTGAGTACTACTGAGTACTACTGTGTACTACTGAGTACTACTGAGTACTACTGAGTACTACTGTGTACTACTGTGTACTACTGAGTACTACTGAGTACTACTGAGTACTACTGTGTACTACTACTGTGTACTACTGTGTACTACTACTGTGTACTACTGTGTACTATTGAGTACTACTGAGTACTACTGAGTACTACTGAGTTCTACTGTGTACTAATGAGTTCTACTGAGTACTACTGTGTACTACTGAGTACTACTGTGTACTACTGAGTACTACTGAGTACTACTGAGTACTACTGAGTACTACTGAGTACTACTGTGTACTACTGTGTACTACTGAGTACTACTGAGTACTACTGTGTACTACTACTGTGTACTACTGTGTACTACTACTGTGTACTACTGTGTACTATTGAGTACTACTGAGTACTACTGAGTTCTACTGAGTACTACTGTGTACTACTGTGTACTACTGAGTACTACTGAGTACTACTGAGTACTACTGAGTACTACTGTGTACTACTGTGTACTACTGAGTACTACTGAGTACTACTGAGTGCTACTGTGTACTACTACTGTGTACTACTGTGTACTACTACTGTGTACTACTGTGTACTACTGTGTACTATTGAGTACTACTGAGTACTACTGAGTACTACTGAGTTCTACTGTGTACTACTGAGTTCTACTGAGTACTACTGTGTACTACTGAGTACTACTGTGTACTACTGAGTACTACTGAGTACTACTGAGTACTACTGTGTACTACTGAGTACTACTGAGTACTACTGAGTACTACTGTGTACTACTGTGTACTATTGAGTACTACTGAGTACTACTGAGTACTACTGAGTTCTACTGTGTACTACTGAGTACTACTGTGTACTACTGAGTACTACTGTGTACTACTGAGTACTACTGTGTACTACTGAGTACTACTGAGTACTACTGAGTACTACTGTGTACTACTGAGTACTACTGTGTACTACTGAGTACTACTGAGTACTACTGAGTACTACTGTGTACTACTGAGTACTACTGAGTACTACTGAGTACTACTGAGTACTACTGTGTACTACTGAGTACTACCGTGTACTACTGAGTACTACTGAGTACTACTGAGTACTACTGTGTACTACTGAGTACTACTGTGTACTACTGTGTACTATTGAGTACTACTGAGTACTACTGAGTACTACTGAGTTCTACTGTGTACTACTGAGTTCTACTGAGTACTACTGTGTACTACTGAGTACTACTGTGTACTACTGAGTACTACTGAGTACTACTGAGTACTACTGAGTACTACTGTGTACTACTGAGTACTACTGAGTACTACTGAGTACTACTGAGTACTACTACTGTGTACTACTGTGTACTACTACTGTGTACTACTGTGTACTACCGTGTACTATTGAGTACTACTGAGTACTACTGTGTACTACTGAGTACTACTGTGTACTACTGAGTACTACGGAGTACTACGGAGTACTACGGAGTACTACGGAGTACTACTGTGTACTACTGTGTACTACTGTGTACTACTGCGTACTACAGACCTGACTATACTGCAGTACTGCTGTCACAGTACTGCCCCCTGCTGCCCCCTGCTGCCCCCTGCTGCCCCCTGCTGCCCCCTGCTGCCCCTGCTGTCCCCTGCTGCCCCCTGCTGCCCCCTGCTGCCCTCTGCTGCCCCCTGCTGCCCTCTGCTGCCCCCTGCTGCCCCCTGCTGCCCCCTGCTGCCCTCTGCTGCCCTCTGCTGCCCCCTGCTGCCCCTGCTGCCCCCTGCAGCCCTCTGGTGCCCCTGCTGCCCCTGCTGCCCTCTGCTGCCCCTGCTGCCCCTGCTGCCCTCTGCTGCCCTCTGCTGCCCCTGCTGCCTCTGCTGCCCCTGCTGCCCTCTGCTGCCCTCTGCTGCCCCCTGCTGCCCTCTGCTGCCCCCTGCTGCCCCCTGCTGCCCTCTGCTGCCCTCTGCTGCCCTCTGCTGCCCCCTGCTGCCCCCTGCTGCCCCCTGCTGCCCTCTGCTGCCCTCTGCTGCCCCCTGCTGCCCTCTGCTGCCCCCTGCTGCCCCCTGCTGCCCTCTGCTGCCCTCTGCTGCCCTCTGCTGCCCCCTGCTGCCCTCTGCTGCCCTCTGCTGCCCTCTGCTGCCCTCTGCTGCACCCTGGTGCCCCTGCTGTCCCCTGCTGCCCCTGCTTCCCCTGCTGCCCTCTGCTGCTCTCTGCTGCCCCCTGCTGCCCCTGCTGCCCTCTGCTGCCCCCTGCTGCCCTCTGCTGCCCTCTGCTGCCCTCTGCTGCCCCCTGCTGCCCCCTGCTGCCCTCTGCTGCCCCCTGCTGCCCCCTGCTGCCCCCTGCTGCCCTCTGCTGCCCCCTGCTGCCCCCTGCTGCCCTCTGCTGCCCCCTGCTGCCCTCTGCTGCCCTCTGCTGCCCCCTGCTGAGTACTACGGAGTACTACGGAGTACTACTGTGTACTACTGTGTACTACTGTGTACTACTGCGTACTACAGACCTGACTATACTGCAGTACTGCTGTCACAGTACTGCCCCCTGCTGCCCCCTGCTGCCCGCTGCTGCCCCCTGCTGCCCCCTGCTGCCCCCTGCTGCCCCCTGCTGCCCTCTGCTGCCCTCTGCTGCCCTCTGCTGCCCTCTGCTGCCCCCTGCTGCCCTCTGCTGCCCTCTGCTGCCCTCTGCTGCCCCCTGCTGCCCTCTGCTGCCCTCTGCTGCCCTCTGCTGCCCCCTGCTGCCCTCTGCTGCCCTCTGCTGGTGTAAATGTCTGACTGGTGTGTTCAGGACGGGGACCTGAGCTCGGAGCTGCATTGCGCCCCCTGTGGGCCGGGTCAGTCCCTGAGTCTGTCCCAGAGCGACGAGAGTCTGAGTGGGCGTTCCCGAGGCTCCGGCCGCTCGCAGGACACGCCCCTGGACCTGCCCCCGGACCCGCCCCTGGACCCGCCCCCGGACCCCGCCGAGTCCAGAGACCAGACCCGCCCCAAGCACGTCCCCCAGGGCACCGCCACCGTCTTCAAGTACCCGCCCATCGCCGCCAAACCCTCGCTGCGCGGCCCCGCCCCCTCGCCCTGCGGCCCCGCCTCCTCGCCCCGCGGCCCCGCCCTCCTGAAGCAGCCCCACATGTCTCGGGGGTCTCTGTCGGACGGGGAGCAGGGCGAGGACGAGGAGGAGGCGGTCCTTCCCCCGTCCTACGCCACGCTGAGCCGGCGGCGCTCGCAGAGGGGCGCCCCCGGAGGCTCGGAGGGGGAGCGTGTGGGGCGGAGCCAGTCCTTCGCCGTCAGAGCGAGACGGAAAGGCCCGCCCCCTCCCCCCCCCAAACGCCTCAGCTCCGTCAGCTCCCCCAGCGACGACCAGAGCGACAGCAGTGCCTGCGACAGCCCCGGACGAGTCCGGACCCTCGCCAAGGCCCTCGAGGGGGGGGCACCGGGGGCCAGCCAACAGGTACGGCCAGACCTGGGACAGACCTGGTTTAGTCCTGGTTTAGACCTGGTTTAGACCTGGTTTAGACCTGGTTTAGACCTGGTTTAGCTCTGGTTTAGACCTGGTTTAGGCCTGGTTTAGACCGGGTTTAGCTCTGGTTTAGACCTGGTTTAGGCCTGGTTTAGACCTGGTTTAGGCCTGGTTTAGTCCTGGTTTAGACCTGGTTTAGGCCTGGTTTAGACCTGGTTTAGACCTGGTTTAGACCTGGTTTAGGCCTGGTTTAGACCTGGTTTAGGCCTGGTTTAGACCTGGTTTAGGCCTGGTTTAGGCCTGGTTTAGGCCTGGTTTAGGCCTGGTTTAGACCTGGTGTAGCTCTGGTTTAGACCTGGTTTAGGCCTGGTTTAGAGCTGGTTTAGCTCTGGTTTAGACCTGGTTTAGGCCTGGTTTAGACCTGGTGTAGCTCTGGTTTAGACCTGGTTTAGGCCTGGTTTAGAGCTGGTTTAGCTCTGGTTTAGACCTGGTTTAGGCCTGGTTTAGACCTGGTTTAGGCCTGGTTTAGACCTGGTTTAGACCTGGTTTAGACCTGGTTTAGGCCTGGTTTAGACCTGGTTTAGGCCTGGTTTAGACCTGGTTTAGGCCTGGTTTAGACCTGGTTTAGACCTGGTTTAGGCCTGGTTTAGACCTGGTTTAGGCCTGGTTTAGGCCTGGTTTAGGCCTGGTTTAGGCCTGGTTTAGGCCTGGTTTAGCTCTGGTTTAGGCCTGGTTTAGACCTGGTTTAGGCCTGGTTTAGGCCTGGTTTAGACCTGGTTTAGACCTGGTTTAGGCCTGGTTTAGACCTGGTTTAGGCCTGGTTTAGACCTGGTTTAGGCCTGGTTTAGACCTGGTTTAGACCTGGTTTAGGCCTGGTGTAGCTCTGGTTTAGACTTGGTTTAGCTCTGGTTTAGGCCTGGTTTAGCTCTGGTTTAGACCTGGTTTAGACCTGGTTTAGGCCTGGTGTAGCTCTGGTTTAGACTTGGTTTAGCTCTGGTTTAGGCCTGGTTTAGCTCTGGTTTAGACCTGGTTTAGGCCTGGTTTAGACCTGGTTTAGCTCTCGTTTAGACCTGGTTTAGACCTGGTTTAGGCCTGGTTTAGACCTGGTTTAGCTCTGGTTTAGGCCTGGTTTAGACCTGGTTTAGACCTGGTTTAGACCTGGTTTAGCTCTGGTTTAGCTCTGGTTTAGACCTGGTTTAGACCTGGTTTAGACCTGGTTTAGGCCTGGTTTAGACCTGGTTTAGACCTGGTTTAGACCTGGTTTAGACCTGGTTTAGACCTGGTTTAGCTCTGGTTTAGCTCTCGTTTAGACCTGGTTTAGACCTGGTTTAGACCTGGTTTAGACCTGGTTTAGGCCTGGTTTAGACCTGGTTTAGACCTGGTTTAGACCTGGTTTAGGCCTGGTTTAGACCTGGTTTAGACCTGGTTTAGGCCTGGTTTAGACCTGGTTTAGACCTGGTTTAGACCTGGTTTAGGCCTGGTTTAGACCTGGTTTAGACCTGGTTTAGACCTGGTTTAGGCCTGGTTTAGACCTGGTTTAGGCCTGGTTTAGACCTGGTTTAGACCTGGTTTAGCTCTGGTTTAGACCTGGTTTAGACCTGGTTTAGACCTGGTTTAGGCCTGGTTTAGACCTGGTTTAGGCCTGGTTTAGGCCTGGTTTAGACCTGGTTTAGACCTGGTTTAGACCTGGTTTAGGCCTTGTTGGTCCTGTGTGAGTTGTTCTGGATGATCATCTTTGTGCAGATCGAGAATCTAATGCCACAAAGTCCCTGGTGACCTCCTGGTGTCAGTGAATCAAACTTTATTAATCCCAGAGGGTGATTCAGTTTGCACGTCTGCACAGGCCACAAACAATATAAATATAGATCCTCCATCTGAGACGTCTGCATGTTGTCCACTCGCCCCGGTTACCAACTTCAGTTCGGTCGTTCCTCCCGTTCCAGGCCTGATCAGGTGGACAGAATCCACGACTCGGCCAAAGCCCAGGAACTCTCAGGAAATCACTACATGCTGGACAAGGAGTTCTGGTCCCTGTGACCCCCTGCAGGACCCGGGGGGATGATACAAGGTGCCAAAGAAAACCCGCAATCTACGTCTAGTTTTGGACCTTCAGGGTCTCGTTTTCTTAAAGACTCTTTGTTTCGCTCTGAACCACGGAGATGTTGCAGGCAACATCCCCGAGCGGCCAGTTCACCTCCACAGACCTCAAGGGAGTCCCCTGAAGTGCGTCTCCTTTAAGACTGCGTTCATTCTGGCCACGGCCATGGTGTTGGCGAACGACAGCCTCAGTCCTGCTGCAGAAGATCTGGGGGTCTTTGGGGGTCACTCTTTGGCCTGATGCCTCTTTCCTTCCAGAAGTGTTTTCCTCTGTGGGTAACACCCTTCCACTCCTGTTGGCCCAGTTTGGTACTGGGGCCTCGACTGAACCTCTTTCTCGTCCGCACTCTTGAAGTTTACATGAGACGACTGTTCGGAAACGCTGCTCCTCGGACACGTCTGGCTCTTTTGAAGGAGCCAAGTGGCTGTTCACCGTGTTCTGTGATGTCACTCGACCCAGAGCCTGTGCCCCCTGAGCGGCCGTGAGTGGAGTGTCTCTGGATGCCGTCTGCGCCGCCGCCTCCAGGACTTCACCATCACCGTTTGCCCGGTTCTACAGGGTCAACGTTACCACCTCCAAACCACCTGAGGAGGTTCTGAGCAAACGTCCACGTCATGAGGAAGGCGTTTGTTTGATCCCTTCAGACTTTGTTGGTCTTTGTCATCCGGTGCTTGAAGCTCCGCCTCTGACGGGCCGAAGGGATGAAACAGAACAAGAGTTACGTTTGTAACTGCAGTTCTATGAGTCCCGGATGATCGTCAGAAGCTCCGTCCCTCAGAATCCGCAGAAGTTTGTGAGAAGGGACTGAGCTCTCGGTGGTCACAAGTCACAAAAGGGACTTTGTGTCATTAGATTCTCAACCTGTGCATACAAAATGATCATCCAGAGCCTGAAGCTCCGCCTCTGGTGCTCTGTACCGATTCATAGAACTGCAGTTACATATGTAACTCCTGTTTTCAGTCCTGAGTTCTGATTGGCTGTGTCTTCTTTCTGTCCAATCACAGGAGGGCGCGGTGGTGCGGAGGCGGGTCCAGAGGTCCGACTCGGACTCGGAGGAGCCGAAGGCTTTGGGGGGCGGAGCCTCTCAGAGCAGCTCCAGCGAGTGCATCCCATTCGCCGAGGAGGGAAACCTGACCATCAAACAGAGGCCCAAAGCCCCGCCCCCTCCCAGAGCCGAGGACGTCCTACAACTGAGCCAGAACCAGACCCGAGACCAGACCCGAGACCAGACCAGGGACCAGACCCGAGACCAGACCCGAGACCAGACCAGGGACCAGACCAGAGACCAGACCCGAGAACAGACCCGGGACCAGACCAGAGACCAGACCCGAGAACAGACCCGGGACCAGACCAGAGACCAGACCCGAGAACAGACCAGGGACCAGACCAGAGACCAGACCCAGGACCAGACCCCAGAGTTTAACCTGAAGGAGTCGGACACGGTGAAGCGTCGTCACAAACCCAAAGACCAGGCCGAGGGGTCCCCCGGCCGTGGGGCTCAGGGGCCCGACAGCCTCACGTCGAGTCAGGAGGAGCTCAGGGCCTTTCCTCTGAAGCCTGAGGACCGAGCCCCCTCCCCGGGGTCTCCCCTCAGACTGACCCAGGACCGAGCCCCCTCCCCGGGGTCTCCTCTCAGGCCAGAACCCCTCTTCAGACCTGGTTCTCCTGGTTCTCCTGGTTCTCTGCACAGACCTCCTCTCTCCCCCAAACCTTTGGTGGCTCCTAAACCAGTGCGGCAGAGTCTGCTCGGCCACGGTGAGTCTGGGTTCAGTTACAATCATTTAAATTGTCTTTTTGCCGCTATTCTGAGAAATTCTCCTGTCTGCTCCTGCCTGCTCCTGTCTGCTCCTGTCTGCTCCTGCCTGCTCCTGTCTGCTCCTGCCTGCTCCTGTCTGCTCCTGCCTGCTCCTGCCTGCTCCTGTCTGCTCCTGCCTGCTCCTGCCTGCTCCTATCTGCTCCTGCCTGCTCCTGCCTGCTCCTGTCTGCTCCTGCCTGCTCCTGCCTGCTCCTGTCTGCTCCTGTCTGCTCCTGTCTGCTCCTGCCTGCTCCTGCCTGCTCCTGCCTGCTCCTGCCTGCTCCTGTCTGCTCCTGTCTCTAACTCTGTCTTTCTTCTCAGGTTCTGGAGGTTCTGGTCGTTCGTCTCCGGGCGTCTCCGTCTCTGTCGTCCAGAGTGTGGCCTTCTCCTCCCCCTCCTCCCCCCGCTGCCTAAGCCCCGCCCTCAGCCCCGCCCGCCCCCTAAGCCCCGCCCTCAGCCCCGCCCGCTGCAGAAGCCCCGCCCTCAGCCCCGCCCGCTCCCTAAGCCCCGCCCTCAGCCCCGCCCGCTCGCCCTCCCGCGGTCACATGACGTCGCTCGGGTCACATGACTCTGAGGTGCAGCTGCGACTGGACCAGACGAGTGTGAGTCTGGAGGCGGCGCTGCAGGACGTGGAGCGACGCCTGGAGCACGGCCCCGGGTGAGAGAGTACAGAGTACTACAGAGTACTACAGAGTACTGCAGAGTACTGCAGAGTACTACAGAGTACTACAGAGTACTACAGTGTACTACAGTGTACTACAGAGTACTGCAGAGTACTACAGAGGACTACAGAGGACTACAGAGGACTACAGAGGACTACAGAGTACTACAGAGTACTGCTGAGTACTGCAGAGGACTGCAGAGTACTACAGAGTACTACAGTGTACTACAGTGTACTACAGAGTACTGCAGAGTACTGCAGAGTACTACAGAGTACTACAGAGGACTACAGAGGACTACAGAGGACTACAGAGTACTACAGAGTACTGCTGAGTACTGCAGAGGACTGCAGAGTACTACAGAGTACTGCAGAGTACTACAGTGTACTACAGTGTACTGCAGAGTACTGCAGAGTACTACAGAGTACTACAGAGTACTACAGAGTACTGCAGAGTACTGCAGAGTACTGCAGAGTACTACAGAGTACTACAGAGGACTGCAGAGGACTACAGAGGACTGCAGAGGACTGCAGAGTACTACAGAGTACTACAGAGGACTACAGAGTACTACAGAGTACTGCAGAGTACTGCAGAGGACTACAGAGTACTACAGAGTACTGCAGAGTACTACAGAGGACTACAGAGTACTGCAGAGTACTGCAGAGTACTACAGAGGACTACAGAGGACTACAGAGTACTGCAGAGGACTGCAGAGTACTGCAGAGTACTACAGAGTACTGCAGAGGACTACAGAGGACTGCAGAGGACTGCAGAGTACTGCAGAGTACTGCAGAGGACTGCAGAGTACTACAGTGTACTACAGAGTACTACAGAGGACTACAGAGTACTGCAGAGGACTGCAGAGGACTGCAGAGTACTGCAGAGTACTACAGAGTACTACAGAGGACTACAGAGGACTGCAGAGGACTGCAGAGTACTACAGAGTACTGCAGAGGACTACAGAGGACTACAGAGTACTGCAGAGGACTGCAGAGTACTGCAGAGTACTACAGAGTACTGCAGAGGACTACAGAGGACTGCAGAGGACTGCAGAGTACTGCAGAGGACTGCAGAGTACTACAGTGTACTACAGAGTACTACAGAGGACTACAGAGTACTGCAGAGGACTGCAGAGGACTGCAGAGTACTACAGAGTACTACAGAGGACTACAGAGTACTACAGAGGACTACAGAGGACTGCAGAGTACTACAGAGTACTGCAGAGGACTACAGAGGACTACAGAGTACTGCAGAGTACTACAGAGTACTGCAGAGTATTACAGAGGACTGCAGAGTACTGCAGAGTACTGCAGAGGACTACAGAGTACTACAGAGGACTGCAGAGTACTACAGAGGACTACAGAGTTACAGAGTACTACTGTCAAAGTACTACAGAGTTACAGAGTACTACTGTCAAAGTACTACAGAGTACTGCAGAGTACTACTGTCAAAGTACTACAGAGTTACAGAGTACTACTGTCAAAGTACTACAGAGTACTGCAGAGTACTACTGTCAAAGTACTACAGAGTTACAGAGTACTACTGTCAAAGTACTACAGAGTACTACAGAGTACTGCTGTCAAAGTACTACAGAGTTACAGAGTACTACAGAGTTACAGAGTACTACTGTCAAAGTACTACAGAGTTACAGAGTACTACTGTCAAAGTACTACAGAGTACTGCAGAGTACTACTGTCAAAGTACTACAGAGTTACAGAGTACTACTGTCAAAGTACTACAGAGTACTACAGAGTACTGCTGTCAAAGTACTACAGAGTTACAGAGTACTACAGAGTTACAGAGTACTACTGTCAAAGTACTACAGAGTTACAGAGTACTACTGTCAAAGTACTACAGAGTTACAGAGTACTGCTGTCGAAGTACTACAGAGTTACAGAGTACTACTGTCAAAGTACTACAGAGTTACAGAGTACTGCTGTCGAAGTACTACAGAGTTCCAGATACTGTGCTGTGGCCCCTCAGGGTTCAGTTCTGGGGCCTTTGCTCTTTGCTCCGCCTGTTGATCCTTTAGACACTTCGGCGTCTTTTAGCCGTCGATGTTTTTCTGCAGATATTTCCGTTTTACTCGTGGACAGAAGCGTCACTTCCCCCGACCGAAACTTTTACAAACCGGACGACGGCAAAAGGAGAACTTCAGTCTCTCAACTGAACACAAGTTTATTTTGGTCGAATCCGTGTCGCAGCTCCTCCACGCCGCCTTTTCCCACAGCCTGTTTATTGACCCTTTGCAGTTCTACATGTATGTCTATGGCGGAATGTTTAGCGGTTACCATGGTGACACAATGCAGAGAACATTGTTGGAGTTCAGATCAGGTGTTTATCCTCAGACTGGGTTCAGACTCAGGTTAAAGTGTAACAGAGCGTCAGACAGAGCAGTGCCCACAGTTAGCGTCTGTCTGTGTTTAAATACAAACTGTGTCTCTGCTTCAGCTCCGGCTCCGTCCGATCTGCCGGGACCATCCTGGACGACATCGGGACCATGTTCGACGACCTCGCCGACCAGCTGGACGCCATGTTGGAGTGACCTGAGCGACGGGCGCCATGTTGGAGTGACCTGAGCGACGGGCGCCATGTTGGAGTGACCTGGGCGACGGGCGCCATGTTGGAGTGACCTGGGCGACGGGCGCCATGTTGGAGTGACCTGAGCGACGGGCGCCATGTTGGAGTGACCTGAGCGACGGGCGCCATGTTGGAGTGACCTGAGCGACGGGCGCCATGTTGGAGTGACCTGGGCGACGGGCGCCATGTTGGAGTGACCTGGGCGACGGGCGCCATGTTGGAGTGACCTGGGCGACGGGCGCCATGTTGGAGTGACCTGAGCGACGGGCGCCATGTTGGAGTGACCTCCCACAAACACGAGGAACACTCAGGCCACAGGAGGCAGTTCTCCGGGAAAGGACGGAGCCGCGGTTCCGGAAACTCGAGCTTCACTAAACAGAAAGCGTCACGAACGGCACCTCCGTGAAGTCGCCCGTCAAACGCAAACCTGCACAAAAACTCTGTCCATCGTTTGTGCTGCAAAAAGTTCAGTTTGTGATTCTGGTTCTTCAGATATTCACAGTTTTATTTTGGCCGATGACGTCGTCCAGAACCTCAGAATGTGAAACAGCCTCAAAACAGGAAGAAAATGAGAGAAAACGTTTGTATTTGGAAAAGTCTGTTTCAGTCTTTAGTCATTTGCGTTTGATTCATATTTTCTATAATAACTCAGGTCGTTTCTCTTCTCTAGTTTTGTGGAGTTTGTCTCCGTCAGCTGAGCAGAAATGACGTCCTGTAATTACCACAGAAATAATAATGAAGAATTTTAGAAATAAACTCACACAAATGAAACTGTCACAGCTCAAAACAGCACAAACCAAATACAAACGTTTGACATCATTTTCTTCTGTTTTGAGGCTGTTTCACATTCTGAGGTTCTGGACGACGTCATCGACCAAAATAAAACTGTGAATATCTGAAGAACCAGAATCACAAACTGAACTTTCTGCAGCACAAACGATGGACACAGTTTTTGTGGGTTTGTTTTTGGGGCCCGGTGACGCCGCCATGTTGGACCCTTCACATCCCCAAACTCTGCACTAAAAACTGACCCAACGTGAAGTAAAGAGACGAGCGGGAAAACGAAGGCTCCAGACGGACTTCTGCTGAGAAAAACCTGCGGAAACACAGAAATATATTTAGTACAGACACAGCTCCTCCTGAACACAGCTCCTCCTGAACACAGCTCCTCCTGAACACAGCTCCTCCTGAACACAGCTCCTCCTGAACACAGCTCCTCCTGAACACAGCTCCTCCTGAACACAGCTCCTCCTGAACACAGCTCCTCCTGAACACAGCCTCCTCCTGAACTCAGCTCCTCCTGAACACAGCCTCCTCCTGAACTCAGCTCCTCCTGAACACAGCTCCTCCTGAACACAGCTCCTCCTGAACACAGCTCCTCCTGAACACAGCTCCTCCTGAACACAGCTCCTCCTGAACACAGCCTCCTCCTGAACTCAGCTCCTCCTGAACACAGCTCCTCCTGAACACAGCTCCTCCGGAACACAGCTCCTCCTGAACACAGCTCCTCCTGAACACAGCTCCTCCTGAACACAGCTCCTCCTGAACACAGCCTCCTCCTGAACACAGCTCCTCCTGAACACAGCTCCTCCTGAACACAGCTCCTCCTGAACACAGCTCCTCCTGAACACAGCCTCCTCCTGAACTCAGCTCCTCCTGAACACAGCTCCTCCTGAACACAGCTCCTCCGGAACACAGCTCCTCCTGAACACAGCTCCTCCTGAACACAGCTCCTGAACACAGCCTCCTCCTGAACACAGCTCCTCCTGAACACAGCTCCTCCTGAACACAGCCTCCTCCTGAACTCAGCTCCTCCTGAACACAGCTCCTCCTGAACACAGCTCCTCCGGAACACAGCTCCTCCTGAACACAGCTCCTCCTGAACACAGCTCCTCCTGAACACAGCTCCTCCTGAACTCAGCTCCTCCTGAACACAGCTCCTCCTGAACACAGCTCCTCCTGAACACAGCTCCTGAACACAGCCTCCTCCTGAACACAGCTCCTCCTGAACACAGCTCCTCCTGAACACAGCTCCTCCTGAACACAGCTCCTCCTGAACTCAGCTCCTCCTGAACACAGCTCCTCCTGAACACAGCTCCTCCTGAACACAGCTCCTCCTGAACACAGCTCCTCCTGAACTCAGCTCCTCCTGAACACAGCTCCTCCTGAACACAGCTCCTCCTGAACACAGCTCCTCCTGAACTCAGCTCCTCCTGAACACAGCTCCTCCTGAACACAGCTCCTCCTGAACACAGCTCCTCCTGAACATAGCTCCTCCTGAACACAGCTCCTCCTGAACTCAGCTCCTCCTGAACACAGCTCCTCCTGAACACAGCTCCTGAACACAGCCTCCTCCTGAACACAGCTCCTCCTGAACACAGCCTCCTCCTGAACACAGCCTCCTCCTGAACACAGCTCCTCCTGAACACAGCTCCTCCTGAACTCAGCCTCCTCCTGAACACAGCTCCTCCTGAACTCAGCTCCTCCTGAACTCAGCTCCTCCTGAACACAGCCTCCTCCTGAACTCAGCTCCTCCTGAACACAGCCTCCTCCTGAAATCAGCTCCTCCTGAACACAGCCTCCTCCTGAACACAGCTCCTCCTGAACTCAGCTCCTCCTGAACACAGCTCCTCCTGAACTCAGCCTCCTCCTGAACTCAGCTCCTCCTGAACACAGCTCCTCCTGAACTCAGCCTCCTCCTGAACACAGCTCCTCCTGAACTCAGCTCCTCCTGAACTCAGCCTCCTCCTGAACACAGCCTCCTCCTGAACACAGCTCCTCCTGAACACAGCTCCTCCTGAACTCAGCCTCCTCCTGAACACAGCTCCTCCTGAACTCAGCTCCTCCTGAACTCAGCTCCTCCTGAACACAGCCTCCTCCTGAACTCAGCTCCTCCTGAACTCAGCTCCTCCTGAACTCAGCTCCTCCTGAACACAGCCTCCTCCTGAACACAGCTCCTCCTGAACACAGCCTCCTCCTGAACACAGCTCCTCCTGAACACAGCTCCTCCTGAACACAGCCTCCTCCTGAACACAGCCTCCTCCTGAACACAGCCTCCTCCTGAACACAGCTCCTCCTGAACACAGCTCCTCCTGAACTCAGCTCCTCCTGAACACAGCTCCTCCTGAACTCAGCCTCCTCCTGAACACAGCTCCTCCTGAACTCAGCTCCTCCTGAACACAGCCTCCTCCTGAACTCAGCTCCTCCTGAACACAGCCTCCTCCTGAACACAGCTCCTCCTGAACACAGCTCCTCCTGAACACAGCCTCCTCCTGAACACAGCTCCTCCTGAACACAGCTCCTCCTGAACACAGCCTCCTCCTGAACACAGCTCCTCCTGAACACAGCTCCTCCTGAACTCAGCCTCCTCCTGAACACAGCTCCTCCTGAACACAGCTCCTCCTGAACTCAGCTCCTCCTGAACACAGCTCCTCCTGAACTCAGCCTCCTCCTGAACTCAGCTCCTCCTGAACACAGCTCCTCCTGAACTCAGCCTCCTCCTGAACACAGCTCCTCCTGAACTCAGCTCCTCCTGAACACAGCCTCCTCCTGAACACAGCTCCTCCTGAACACAGCTCCTCCTGAACTCAGCCTCCTCCTGAACTCAGCTCCTCCTGAACACAGCTCCTCCTGAACACAGCCTCCTCCTGAACACAGCCTCCTCCTGAACACAGCTCCTCCTGAACTCAGCTCCTCCTGAACTCAGCTCCTCCTGAACACAGCTCCTCCTGAACACAGCTCCTCCTGAACACAGCTCCTCCTGAACACAGCCTCCTCCTGAACACAGCTCCTCCTGAACACAGCTCCTCCTGAACACAGCTCCTCCTGAACACAGCCTCCTCCTGAACACAGCTCCTCCTGAACACAGCCTCCTCCTGAACACAGCCTCCTCCTGAACACAGCCTCCTCCTGAACACAGCTCCTCCTGAACACAGCTCCTCCTGAACACAGCCTCCTCCTGAACACAGCTCCTCCTGAACACAGCCTCCTCCTGAACACAGCTCCTCCTGAACACAGCTCCTCCTGAACACAGCTCCTCCTGAACTCAGCTCCTCCTGAACACAGCTCCTCCTGAACACAGCTCCTCCTGAACACAGCTCCTCCTGAACTCAGCTCCTCCTGAACTCAGCTCCTCCTGAACTCAGCTCCTCCTGAACACAGCTCCTCCTGAACTCAGCTCCTCCTGAACTCAGCTCCTCCTGAACTCAGCTCCTCCTGAACTCAGCTCCTCCTGAACTCAGCTCCTCCTGAACTCAGCTCCTCCTGAACACAGCTCCTCCTGAACACAGCTCCTCCTGAACTCAGCTCCTCCTGAACACAGCTCCTCCTGAACACAGCTCCTCCTGAACACAGCTCCTCCTGAACACAGCTCCTCCTGCTCACTCCACACACTTTCCACACCCATTTTCTGTGTCAAATTAAATATGTCACATTTAAGGTCAGAG